>APFE030513417.1:0-12265 GCA_000404065.3 Pinus taeda
GTAGTTGTTGCATTGGATACTATGCATGCTTAAAATCGTCATATAAGTTATTTCTATCAAGTGATTCTAATAAAAGTTTTTTTGTGTTCGAGAATTTATATACATACAAATAAAAATGAAAAAACCAATACATTACATAAAATAAAAACACAAAAATCTAAAATTCTACCATCGCAAAACATGGATTTGTAACTAATTATCAATATATTGATTAAAAATGCTTCTCAAATATGCATTGAATAGCGATACTTACAAAAAATCCATAGCCATTCATGATGTTATGGTCATTTGCAAAAATAGATGAATTTTTTTTAAACTAAATGCTAATATAAACATATATAGTTTATTACACATTCACTTAATTGGGACTGTAATTCTTGCATATTATATTTTATCTGTGCAAAATCATCGTAGAGGTGATTTGTATCAAGTAAATAGACAATTTGGGCAATGAACTTCCATACGGGATATTCTAATGAAAGAATTTCTTGTGTTCTAAAATTATACACAAACAAGAGCATAAACAAACAAACACATACATTTCATAAAATAAAAACACAAACATTTAAAATTCTATGATCACAAAACATCAACTTGTAGCTAATTATAAAAATCATATTAATTAAAAACAATTATAAAGAGTATTGTGCATTGAATAGTGGCACTTACAAAAATTCAAATTCATTGATGATGTTGAAAAAATAAGATTTTATTAAATTAAACAACAATTTAAAGATTAGCATGTTAATATACAAATTCTACTCATTCTAAAATTAATTATTGTATACGATATTACATGTGTGTAAAAATATTATACTCAAACAAACAACCACACAAAAACAAAGGCATAACAAACAAATACATAGCATTAAATAAAACCACATACATTTAAAATTATATCATCACAAAACATCAGTCTGTAAATTAATTTTTAAATTTTATGTTTATTTTGTTTGATATATTTTTAATTTTACATTTAATGATTGTGGTTAAAAAAATATTCATGCTCCTAGTCATGTGTGATGTTGTGATTATTTGTATTGTTGAAAAGCATATATTGATTAAAAGCAATGATGAAAACTTGTGATTTTCAAACATACAAAAATTGGTGATGATTATTACAAGGAAAATCTTTAGTCATTGTTACTTGTGGTATTGTCATGGTCATTTATATCTCTAAAAGTTATTGAATAAAAATATTTTTGAAATTTTGATTTTATACTAAATAGACTTAAAAAATTATAAAATCCACCCATTTTGTATCGTAAACAAAAAAAATGAGAATTTAAGATAAGAATATGTTAATTAAAATATCAAATTAAAGATTGATAGGGGAATTGTGTCAAGAGGACAATCTCGATGTGATGGCTAGGGTTTCTTACTCCTTTTGCTTTCCTTATGCAGTCGGGTTTCTTCAAAAATCAAATGCACCTTCTGCGTCATCGCTAGGGCACGATCTCACTGCTCGCGGGTCCGATAATGGAATTTTTGAATGGAGTTAATTCTAGTTCTAGTCTCATGTTCAGTCTTGGAGACTCAAAAACAATATTGTTAGTAGTATTGTTCACCAAATGATTGATGCAGAGTACCTTGTCAGCCCGTACGTAAATGATGGAATAGAAGGAAGTGAAGGGCATCACATTCGTGAGTCGGGAATGGACCTATGTAGGATTAAGGCGACTCTGGAGCAGAAATCTTATAATTGTCTGCTCTTAGTCACTAGAGAAATATTGATCAGATCTGAAGGCAAAATAATGGCTACATAAGTGAATATTCGACCTCAAAAAATTCATTTCATAGATCCGTTGTTAAAGGTCCCGAATCTGGATATTCTCAATCCCCTGAGCACATTAGCTTGTCAAAATGGAGGAGTAGCATTGGATGTGAAAAGTTTGCTTCGTTTTTTGCCGGATCAGAATTTTCCTCGATCAAAGTGGGTGGGTTTGGTGGTTTGGCCATCACTTATGAAGTCAATACTGCCACAGAAATCAATATCACTCTTTGCAGATCCACACTTATCCATTGATTCTACTAAAGATTCATGTGACTGTCAAGTATGGGCACTTGATCTGGTAGCCTTCCAAATTTTTGTCAAATCCACAAATGGAAAATCAATATTATTTTGGGTTCGGGCCACAAATGACTTCAAACAATTAAAGCACAATATCGTGCACACTCTGGGTATCCCACTACTCGTACAAAGTCTAATATGCAGATGAAAATCGATGCAAGAAGTTGTGCTATTACAAGATATAACATCCTCCCGTTATCCACCATGTTATTAAAATTGAGGATCGGGGAGGATCACCTCGACCAATAAATTCAAAGGGCACAAGGGTAATGTCTAGATCTAGTATTCCCAAAGGAACATAATCAAATCAAGGGCAAGTAAATGGAGTATTTTCTTTCATAGATATCCTCAAAGGAAGATGTGTTGCCTCAACAACACCAAATCAGAAACACAATATACCCAACCCCTACATAGTGGAACAACTGAATCAAATCCCAGTATTGACTGTAGATCTAGCATAAACAAATTATTTTTTCATAACATAACAATCTCAAGAAGTGCTATACAGATTCAACACTTTTTGGCTAAAACCAATGGATCTCTTCCATTGGATATTCACAAATTGGACAATAAATTGTAAGATTCAACTTTGCTCCAAGGGATGTTTCATAGTAAAATTTGTATCATGAGAGGGTTGTGAATATATACTGCAAGAGGGTACATGGTTTTGGGGCTTCGCAGGAACTTTTGTCACCCCTTGGTTCCCATATTTCGACGCCAATATAATTGTAGTATCTCGAATGTTGGTTTGGGTTAGATTGCATAATCTATCCATACATTTATGGCTCCATAAAGTGATAGAAGCCACTGGGAACATATTATGGTGATAAATAAATAAATATACACAAATATTTGAAGAACAAATCTACACAATCGCCAAAATTCCTTTGGAGCTAGACCTCAACAAAGGATTTTAGGACCATATTCTCTTGACACACAACAAGCAGTGCTCAACACAATTCCTATATTTTGAGAACACAATATTTAGATGTCAAATAAGCCAACAAATGAGACATCCACAAAATTCATGTCCTCATGCCAAGAAAACACCCCAGAGGAAGAAGTAAACAAGAAAGAAACTCAAGGGATGAAAATTCCCACAAAAGTTGCCTCACAAAGAAGAGAATGATGAAGAAATGGATCCACCTACCATTGAAGAAGCCCAAAATACACAAGAAAACATAGAAAAGGTGAGCGTTAATCATGAAGTTTCACGAACTCCAGCACACACATCAAGGAATGAGATGATCACAGTAGCAATAGTGGCGGGCGATTCAAAATATCATTGTGTATCTGAAAGTTCAGTTTTAGATAAGCAAAATCTAATAACGAATGAAGGGACCCAGCTAGAGCTTGTAATGGCCACACCTTAATAGGTAGAATGGCAAAAGGTTAAAAAGAGTAAATGGAGAAAAGGGTGACATGTTTACCACCACTTGGAGTTTTATTTTTGGTCTTTGTGATCACCAATTTCGATTGGCACAATTGAATGCATTATAACTATCTACAACATGTAATTTTGCTTTCATTAATAAAATTACAATTTTTCCCGAGGAAATAAATTATATTATTTATAAACAATAATAAAAGAATGTGATTTTCAAATACACATTGAATAGTATAGTGGTTGTTACAAAGAAAAAACTTTGTCATTCATGATGTCATGGTCAATTACCAAAATAAGTGATTTCTTTTTAAATTTACCATGGATAAGTTAATGCAAGCATTCAATTCATTTGAAGTGTATCTCTTGCATTGGATATTATGCATGATTAAAATCATCATAGAGGTTATTCGTATCAAGTTTATAGACAATTTGTTTAGTGACCTTCCATATGGTATATTATAATGAAAGGTTTTTCTGTGTTCTAGAATTCATAGATATATAAGCACAAACAAGCGCAATGACAAACAAGTAAATACATTCTATAAAATAAAAACACAAACATTAAAACCCTATCATCATGAAACATCCATTTGTAACTAATCATAAATATATGTTAAATAAAAATACTTATAAATAATTTTATTCTTAGATGTGCATTGCATAATGATACTTACAAACAAAAAAAAACCATGGTCATTTGCAAAAATAAATGAGATTTTGTTAAACTAAATGCTAATTTAAACATATATAGTTTAATACACATTCAATTAATTGCAAGTGTAATTCTTAGATATTATATTTTATGTGTGTAATATCATCATAGATGTGACTTGTATCAAGTCAATAGTCAATTTGGGTGATGACCATCCATACGGCATATTCTAATGAAAGTCTTTCTGGTGTTCTAAAGTTTATACACAAACAAGGGCATACAAAAACAAAAACATTCATTACATAAAATAAAAACACAAACATTTAAAATTCTATCATCATAAATATTCTATATAATTACGAAAAATGATTAATTAGAAAGAAATTAAAATTCATTCATGATGTTGTTGTCATTTGGAAAAAAAACAAGAATTTATTAAATTAAGCTACAAGTTAAAGATCAGTACTTTAGTATACAAATTCTACACATTGGCAAAGTACTTATTTTATATGATTACATATGTGTAAAAGAATTATACACATACAAAGATAACAAACAACCAATGGAAAACAAGAGCACAAAAAAAAGTACATAGCATAAACTAAAGCCACATACATTTGAAATTCTATGATCATAAGACATCAATTTGTAAATTAATTTTTAAATTCTATGTTTATTTTGTTTGTATTTTATCATCATCACGAGAGACTTTTGATATATTTTTAAACTATCATTGAATGGTTGTGGTTTCAAAAAATATCATTGTCATAGTCACTTGTGATGTTGTAATTATTTGTATTGTTGAAAAGTATATATTGATTAAAATCAATCATGAAAACATGTTATTTTCAAACTTACAAAAAATGGTGATGATGCTTATAAAGAAAATTCACAACCATATGTTTTTGTCATATTATAACAAGTTATAAACTCCACCCATTCTGTATCATAACAGATTAATTAACTAATAAATTAGTTATTTATTTTGTTTAAAGTGGTGTTGTTCATTCGTTATTAATATCAATTTATTTAAACAAATTAATAAATTTATAAACTTCTTGTTAAGTTGGAAATGTTTTTATATTAAAATTTTAAGTTAATTACATTTTCCAATGTTTTTATATTAAATTAAATTTGAAGTTAATTACAATAAAATTTTAAAATTTTTTGAATGAACGCTTTATATTTATATATGAGGTTTTCTTGAAAATATTAATATTTGTAACGTGAGGGAGGAGGAGAATGGAGAGCGGGGCAAAAATGTGCGCTAGGGTTTTAAGCTGCTGCAAAGTTGAATTCGCTGCAATCGAGCTTATGCTTGTTTCTGTTGATCAAAGGAATCCGCACAGTGGGGTATTGTTGTTGCGATGAACATCAAAGGAGGACCGAAGTTCTATGGGAACCACACTAGAAGGGATTCAGGTGATCCAAAGTTGTTGGAAATATATGATCTGTGTAGAGAATGGACACTCAACTCATGCATTTATTATTCCTGGTGGTATCTTTTTCATGCAGGATCTTTTACGCATTCTCCCAAATCCACTATTTTTATTTTGCTTTCTTTAATATTTCGTCATGGATGATAATGGAATGGAGATGATGAGTAGAGCTCTACTAGGGTCTGGAGCCGACTGGTCAATGGCATCGATTGGCCCTACAGCGGATCCCATCCTGGCTGTGGCCATGACGTATGAAGGTTACATAGACGCCAGAGAAAAGCCCGTGAAGCTGTCGAACGGGAATCCCAAATGGACGAAGCTGACAACACCCTCATTTACAGAGGATCTATGTAGCCATCGTGGCTCTAAACGTGTATTACGCTTCATGCCCATATGTCATGGTCGTGCCTGAGGCCCTAAAGAAATATGAGGCACAAAATATTCGTGCGAAACCTATGGCTTCAAAGGCGTTGACCCTCAATGCCAAGGATCCAGCTGCAGCCAGTAAGACTACTGCTCCGAAGGCCGTGATGAATTCTATCCCCGTGATCGTCTGCAGGGTCGCGAAGAAAGCCGAAAAGGAGTCTCACTATAGGGAACAAGGAAATAGTTTCCTGAAGGAGCCCACAGAGATCCCATTGCATTATGGCACACCTGAGGCTGCTTGGTCATGCTAACTCTAGACAAAATTAGAACCCTCATCGCTAGTTAATATTTTTTTATTTAAATTTTTTATTAAAACCCCTTCGGAGATGTCATTATTGATCTGGGTTCATGCAATAGACTGTGTGATGCATTTTTAGAATCGTATGTCAAATCATTTTGGATATCCGGCTGGATTACAATAACTATGTTTTGAGGGAAAAGCTCTCTAGGATCCCAAACCTCTCACATAATACAATATTTTACTTGTGTCTACTATAATACTCAATTTGAGATTGAGAGGTGATGCAACAGATTACAATAAAACAAATCATTCAAGAGGATAATTTTAGAGAAATTCAACCAAAAACAAATAAATACATTAAAAGCACAAAAAAGGAGGACTTTCCTTCAAAAACATCCTCCAAGAGAAAAATTCACCTTCCGCCACAACAAAGCAAGCCGGAACTGAACCATGTACATATATTTTGGAGAAATTGAATCAAATCCTAAAATTAAATAGAGATATACCAGAAACAAATGAGCATTGTAATATTTGTGGAAAACAAGCTATTATCTGTAGATACAACTATTTCTGCACAAAACCCACTGAGCTCTTTCACTGGATTTTCACAAACTGCAGTGCTCACTATGATATTCATCTCTGTTCTAAGGGGTTTTTCATTGTAAATTTCCCATCAACAAAGGCTACAGACATCATATTACAGAAAGGACCATGGTTCTCGGGATCGATGGGTCTTTTCATCACGCCATGGTTTCCGGAATTTGATGCAAATACTATGGTTGTATCTAGGATGCCAGTTTGGGTTCATCTGCAAAACCTCCTGTTACATCTATGGAATGATCCAAACCTTGCAGGCATCAACATTACATCTATGGAACCAGCCAAACCTTGCAGGCATCAACAACACCATCGGGCGACACATTAGAATGGACACACAAAGACTAGAGAAAAGAATTTTCACATTCGCACGAATATGTGTAGAAGTAGATCTCAACAAAGGTTTGTCGACCACATTCAACTGAAGCACAAACAGTGGTGTTGGACACATATACTTGATTATAGAAATACAACATTTAGATGTAGAAACTATAGGCAAATAGGACACCTACAAAATAAGTGCCTGAAGCCAAAAAATACACCCGTGGAAAGACGAAAACAGGAAACAGGCCAAGGGATGGCAATTTTCACCACCAGGCTCTCATGTGGAGGAGGAAGCTAGTGTGGAACATCCAATACCAATGAGGAAAATCATACGAAAAAGGAATCAGAAGCTCATGAATTACGTCCACAATATACATGAATTACATCCACAATCTTCTATGACTCATAGCTAGTAAATATACCAGACACAATGGATACCCCTGGATCCAAATGACTACATACACTAGACAACTCCGATTCTGATAAACAAAACCCTCAACCTGAGGATGATACTTCACTTGCACTTACATCTTCGATGTTGATTCAAGGGAAGTCGTGCAAGGTGAAGAAGAAGAAAGGGAGAAAAACATGATTTTTCTCCCCACATGTACATTATTTTTTGCAATTTTTGATGAGCTATTTGTTTTAATTAATAAAATTAGGATCTTTCTCCTCGAAAAAAAAACAATATTTGGAATGTTAAATAAGATATAATAAAATAATATAACCTTCACAAAACCCATTTTAAACACATTTATAATTAATTTTAAAATTAGTTATTTGTTACTAAATTAAAATGAAAATAAAAAAACGTTTACAATAATGGGAAATTATTTCTTAAAAATTAAACAAAAATTTTAAAAGAAATTAAATGCTAGAAAATATATATATGGGAGTTAAGAAAATGAGAATATATATATCTATATATATATTTCTATATACAAAATTGACAATAATTTATCGAACATTTTATACAACAACCTTATAAATAATAATTAAATAGATATTAATATGAATTCATGTTGCCAACAAAATCAAAAAAGATAAAACACATACATAATTAAATGTTAAAATGAATTCATGTTGCCAACAATAACTAACAAGGTGAGATAGAGAGACAACTAAATGTTAAAAATGAATTCACTTTACCAACAATGACCAACAGGGTGAGGTGCTGGACCTTTACAAAAGTGTAAATAAATCTTTGCATATATCCTCTCGACTTTTACTCATAGGTAAATAAATGTTTACTCTACTCCAAGCTGTCCCAACAGATAAAGTCAAAACCACAAAATCATTATCTTATCTTCTTCCCGATGAATGGAGTCAGGACCACAACGGATGGCTTCTTCTGAATTCGTTAATCGAATTACTCCAGCCCCAGTATTTCGGCAAGGTCCGTCGTTACTCATCGCCTCCGAGTTGTCAGAAAATTCAAAAGCTCCACAACAAGCCTAATAAGACTATGACGTGTAGATTTTAAACAATTCAATAAAATTGCATATAATTTAGTGGAATGAAGAACATAAGAGATGGTGGCAGGGGTGAGCGTCGGCTATAGGAAATTAGAACGAAGGAACCGAAATTTGCCATTTTCAACTTCATGCCATGATAGTCTACTTGCCATGGGTCATTATAGGTTAATAAATTTTTTAACTAATAAATAAAATCATATAGGTTAATATTCATTTTCATTAAAGTCATATGGATTAACAATTCTCTTTATTGGTAATTAAAAAATAATCAATTTATATTTTATTTTTAAATACTTTTAGGTTGGATAATTTGAATGATAAATATATCAATAAAATATTCATTTCAAATTGTTTGAGATAACTTAACTTTTTCAATATTTTTAAGAGTCTTGCAAAATAGTAGGAGTATTAAAAATCTAGCTACGAAATAGCTAAAGGTCTTTTAAGTACAACCAATTAGTTATTGGATTAAAACAGTGAGGACAATCATAAGGAAAGGCCCATTAGTTATTAGTTACCAATAATATTTTGATCTATAAAAATATATATTAATATATGTATCCCTAAATTCACTAATTATAATGAATTTATTATTAGATATTTCTATATATTGAACTATATATTCACCCACACAAAATGGTTCCCCTTATTTAATGTAACCTTTGACCACTTTGACCACTATAATATCTGATACAATATGTGCCCCTTAACCTAAAACCATTATGAATGTCAAAACACTAATATGACCCATAACAACTAATTTACTATGATCACTCATACTCATAGATAATTACAAACCCTTCCATAATGCAACCTCTAACCACTATTACTATTAAAAAAGAATGACACTTATAATTATTAAGGGACTAACTCTAAATTAATTAAACCATAGTGCACTATGAGCTTTAAAACACAATGAATTCTAGAGACTATGACCCCTAGTACACTTCACAATCTTGACATTATAATTCTTGAAATTTTACAACACGCATTAATTTTAATATCTAAGACATTAACTATCATTAAGATGATAGATTTTATGTACTTAAAGTGGCATAACATAGTGATAAAGTTGAATGAAGTGCAACTCCAAATGCAATCACATAAGAAAGGAATATAGTAAATGTTGTGTATTTTGGAGATGATATTTTGATTATCTATATTAACCCAAAAATCAACTTTCTTGAGAAAACATATGGTAATGGTTTTGACTATCGATATTGATCCAAAACCCACTTTTAGTTATATGTATTTCAAAATTATAAAATTTCAAAATTTCAAAATTGCTTATTTTTATATGCTTTTTTCCTATTTCCACTATTCAATGCAATACGAATAATAAATATTCATTATTGGGTTCTTATTTATTCTTGTTTATATTATTCTGTTAAATACATGTATTGTTGAATTAAGTTTTTGGTATCTCAATTTTTTTTTCTTATTTCTAAATTTTTACTAATGAGAGAGAGTCATTTTTCATGAATAGGTAGAGCCTCTAACATTAAACTCAATATTCTACCATAAATTAGTCAAATTATCATGACGACAAAAATATACAAATAGGAAAAACACATTGGTGACATGCTGAATATGAACCGGTATGAATGTGAAAATTTTAATAAGTCCATTTGGTTCCCTTCTTTAGTAATTTGGATAGACATGAAACAAACTTCACTATTTACTCCTCGAGAAATATTTAAAAATCTTCCAATAGATGGAGAGTACCTCAACACATACAAAAAATGTTTCCTTCCTCATCGCAGATTCAATTGTCGCTACAAATAATTGAAGTTTGGCATGTTGACTCTTTAGATGTAGCCCAGAAAGATATTCTGTATCAACCTACAATTGAACAAATGTATATATGATCAGTTAATAATCTAACATAATACAATTCCACCACAAGCTCAAGAAAAACAAGGGGATATACTTTTAATCCTTGTAGATTCTGAACAAGAAGAAGAAAGGGAAGCATAGTTAGACACAACCATTTAAATTTGACCTCATAGTACCTGCGACATAATATCATAAGAATATTGCAAGCGAAGACTCACGGAGTTGGAAAACAACCGGTACATAAACATATACAATAAATGGGAATGAAATATTTCTAGGTATTCAACTAGAAGACCCACAATAACAATAGAATCTACACTCAATCGCATGAAATATTTTTGAGGATACCCTATAAAGGGTAGAAAAGAAAAGAAGCCTAAAGAATTAGAACAATTTCTAGAATAATCTATTGGGCCTCACGTCTTGCAGTTTCTTGGACATGTAAAATATGTATTCGTTGAACGATGACTATAGAAAATGATGGTAGTTCAAGAAACACAGGAACATAAAAAATCGACTCTAGACAAACTCAACATAGAAGGAAGCTCATCATAGGCAGAAGACAAAGGATAGTCGACTAAACACAACAAGAATAAAAATATCTTCAATATCGACTTGACTTTTGATTCACCCCATGTTACAATTATAGAAAAAAATGATGATCAAGATAAAGCCCGATCCAAGCAAACTGATAGTGACAAAGTTTCATCCAAGCATTCTAGCTTTGATGACATATTAAGTTGGATAGTAACAATATTAATCTATAAAGAGAAAAACATGAAATGGGGATTTGGTTGGAACGTTATAACTAGGAAATAGAACAACAAAATATAAACATTCCAATAAGGATTAATGATCCACCTTTTGCAGTCCAATAATTAGTATATAATACGGTAATTATGCTAATCGTCATAGTTATAAGTTAATTCTTAGGTTTATGGAATATATTTAAACCCCATGTAATATGTTTGAACATTCATAGCAATATTGACATATTTCACTGCTAAAATTTTCCACTAAGATTTCTTGTTGTTGTTGAAATATGCATGCAAGTTTATTTATTTTTATAAATAACCAAAATATAATTTGTAATAAAATTATAATTTAGTTAATTTATATTGCTTTTTTAAGCTATGAAATGTGATAGGAATAATAGGGTACCCATTTTGATGGTTATCATGGATTGAATTTTGTTTTCACTTCCATCCATTTGATTTATATGGCTTCCCTTGTTTGTCTTAATTTTATGTTAATATTTTCTTTTAACTTCAATTGGAAATAAATTACAAAATAGATATTCCTATAATTATGCTCAATAGTAATAATAAATCTTCCATAGTTATAATTTAATTATTAGGCTGATCGTAGATATTTAAACCCCATGGAACATGTTGGAGTATTCATTGTAATATTGACATATCATTGATAAGATTTGTACCAAAATTAGGTATACTCTATTAATTAAATTATCTCAAATTAATTAATTTGAGAAAATGGCATATCAGCACATCATATTGGTTATGTGGTATTTCTAGGCCATGGTAATGTAAGAAGACTTGTTTCCAAATAAAGGATTTCCATAAAAATAGTGAGGTGAAACTACATGGATAAACATATTTTTAATAACTCCAATAATAATAACAATAATAAATATATAGTTTAGTTAACTTTTATAATATTTTAAATCTCGTTAATGAAATATGTATAATGGGGTTAGTGTTTTGATTCTTATCATAGATTGATGGCTATAGAAATTTTTCAATCCATTTGATTATATGGTCACAATAGTTATAATAAAAAAAATAAATCATTTTATA
>APFE030513420.1:0-17722 GCA_000404065.3 Pinus taeda
GGAAGTTAATCAGGTGCACCATCAATGGGATAAGCCCCTCTTTTGGATGGGGTAGCTCCTCTCTTGATGGGATAAGTTTCTCTTTCATAGGGATACATGAACCATCTAGAGGCGCTCAATACACGTCAAACAAGCTTCTAGAATGCTCTAAAAATAACCACAAGTAACATTTTTAAGATGAAACTCGCGCCTTTTGACCTTTACAGGAGTACGAACCCATCCCTTTACATACAGAGCGTACAAGTACGCAGGTATTATGAACTTGGAGTGCGTACACACAGGTAAGGTAGAGAGAACCTGCGTACCCAGAGATAAACATGTTTTCTAATGACTTTCTCCCTTTCTTGAAGTTTGACATGGAGAGCAGAGGTATAAGGCTTGCCAAGGAGGATAGTATGACTGTTGATGGAGCCATACTAACTGCAAATAGTCATGGTGACAAATTTTAGTGTAACAGGATGATCATACACATTCTGCGCATGTACAACTAAAAGCATCCACACACATGGGATGAGAGCCTCCCCTATGTTCAACACAACTACAACTGGTTTCTCCATAGCTCGACTGGCCACAACCCTTTTCAGGTGGGCTTGGGATTCCAACCACTATGTCCCATTGATGTGGCCATTCCATTTGCAACTACTCATGTAGATTCGGCTCATGTCCAATCTAAAACAGATAAGGCAAACAACTTCATTGAGCACATCCAACATATTTTCTAGCAGGTCCATGACATTTTGGAGAAATCAAATGCCAAGTACAAGCAGTGACATGATCAACATCAGGTGCCACACAAGTTTCAGGTGGGCGACAAAGTCTGGTTTCATTTGCAAAAGGAACGCCTTACCAGAGCCTATCGGAAACTCACACCACTCCGATATGGTCCTTACACCATTACCAAGGCTGTGGGAGACAATGCATTTGAGCTTAGCATTCCCCCATTCCTTGGCCTACACCCAGTGTTCCGTGTGGACCGCCTTCGGCCATACTTTCCACCATTACTAAACACATCCAACATTGCAGAACAACTCACACACACAGATTTGAATCCAGATTGCATGGAACAAGCTACAAGTTATCGGATCATGGACACATAAATCAAACACACTCACCAGCAAAATATCCAACTGTATCGATTTGTCAAAGCAAGCCAAATCCTTCTCTAGGGAAATTGGCTCACCAGGGACCAAGTTCAGCAGAAGTTTCCTCATTTCATGGAGGAACTCAATGTAATGGGGACCATTACTTCCTAAGGAGGGAGGAATGATCAAGGTGGATATTGGTGGCCACCCACCAATTCCCCTTCGACCCCCATCATTTCTTCTTTCAATTTTTTCAGTTTCCTTAATTGTAGCACACTTTACTATTTTTAGCAGTTTTTTGGGTCCTAAACTTCCGGAGCCGTTTTGAGGCCCTAACGATGTTTTTTGAAAATCTACCACCAATGATTTTCTATCTAAAATTATCTTTTTTTTCGTAGTCCTCAGAGAGATCTTTCCAATGGGTTATCATGTGCGTCAAATGGAGATAATATGACCAAGTCACGACCCCGAGAAGTTGGCTGTCCAACTCACCCCAACGGGGCCCATAAACTCTTGGTGTTACATCTCCTTGGGTTAGGGTTTTGATTGTTTATGGTTTCCTCTTATTTTTCAATAATAAAAAGGCCCTTGAGCCTCATTGTAAGGAAATTCAGAGGCATGTAGCCGCCACATCTCTTCTCAGAGATAAGCTACCATCGCTCTAGCTGGTTTATTTCCATTTCTGTTTGTAAGAATATTTTAATATTTTACATTAATGAAATGAAGTATTATTTCCACTGAATCTCTGTGTTTATGGTTATATCTGTAATTTTTTTCGTTCCTGTTTAAATCCGGATCAATTTTGGCTCCCACTATTGATAATGAAATGCATCAGAGAACCCTTCACCCACATCTGTGAGTGGAATAAGCACTCCCCCTCTTATGGATCTTCGGGCTCAATCTTGCAGATCTTAGTGGTGGCCATAGTGGCACTAGGCTCCACGTCAATGATCTACTTCCCTTTGTCATTCCCTTGTCAGGTTCTGACTTAGAGTTGGAGCAAGCGTCGGACTAAGAAGCCTTAAGCTTGACCACCGGTGAATGCCTGGCCCGACACTCACTTTTGTTGTGAGTGAAGCTCTTATGGAACTCGCAACACTTTCCCGTGTCCTTCTTTGTCTTTTTGGTGTTGTTATTTGCTTGCGGCTTCGGTGGGTTATCTTGGGTCTCCCTACCTTGGTTTTGTCCTTTGCTCTACAGTTTGTGGGGCACCTTTCCCTTACTTCAGACTTGCAGATACAAAGTTTCGCTTTTTCTGTTTAAGCTTCTGCTCAATCTTGACAGTGTATCGGTATGATGTGCTAAGCGAGGAGATGTCTAGGAACTCCATTTCATCCTGGATGTACCTGTGTAGGCAGTTTCAGTACTTGAGTGCCAAATGTTTCTCAGAATCCTTGATACCCAACTTTGTTCAAAGGGTATGAAAAACATTGGTAAACTCTGGCACGTCTTAGTCCCTTCCCTGTCGTAGTGTGGTCCAATTTATGTATTTATCCTCATAGCTCCTAACAGGGTATAACTACTCCTTGATGGCGTCCTGGAACGAATACCAAGTGGGTGCGACCGAAAATAGTGAGGGTGTACTCTCATCCTTCTGCTCACAATAGGTTTCCCACCAACACTTGACGTGAGGGGTGGCTTTGAGAAGAGAAAAAGTACTCTTTTCCTAGCTAGAAAAATCATGAACAAAAAAATATCCTTCTAATAGATTTAACCATTTATCTATGATGTTTACATCTATCTGACCCTCAAATATGTGAATGTCAAAGTTATCTTGTACCTTAAAGGGTGTGGCACTTTCAGAGTAGCTGTTGGAAGTATATGTGATGCCCTTGGGTAGCCGCTGAAGGATCTGGGCAAAGTTGTCCATCATTATGTTCCTTTGTCGCTCGAGGGCATCTTCGAGCAAGATTTTGATAGGATCTCCTGCCCCCTTGTCTTACTTTCATTCGCCATGGGAGATCGTCCAGATTTGTGAGGTTGGGCTTGCAAATGTTTGACCAGTTCAAGACCTAAATCCTTATATCTCGACCTCATTGGGGACATGCAAAGAAAAACAGAGAAAGAGAAGATCACTCTGATACCATTGATTCAAATTTAAACAGGAACACAACAAATTATAGATATAACCATAAACACAAAGATGCAGCAGAAATAACACTTCATTTCATTAATATCAAATACTGAAATATGCTTACAAACAAAATGGAAATAAGACTAGCTCAGGCGATGGTATATTATCTCCGAGATGAGATGTGGCAGCTACATGCCTTTGAATTGTGTTACAAAGAGGCTCAGTGACCTATTTATTAATGAAGAACATGAGAAAACCCTAAACAACCAAAACCCTAATCCTGGGAGATGAAACACTAAGAGTTTATGGGCCCTGTTGGGGTTAGTTGGGCAGCCAACTTCCCCAAGTCGTAACTTGGTCATATTATCTCCATTTGGCGCGTACGATACCTTGTTGGAAAGGTCTCTCCAAGTACTGCAGGTTTTTCTATAGGTCCCTGCCCATGGCTATGGGCCTGTAGGAGACCTAAAAATACGTCGTTTACGGGGTCAATATTGCTCTAGAAGTTTAGGAGCCGAAAAATTGTTAAAATTAGTAAATGTTGAAATAAACAAGGAAACAACTAAAACCGACTGAAGGTCTAGGTGGAATAGGTGGATGGTCACCAATATCCACCTAGATCAGATCTTGGAATGATTTTCTTGATGTTTTCGAGCATATAAATAAAATGCTAAAGAATTATGTGTAATCACTTACCTTCTTAAGGTCCAGTAGACCATTTCAGCCTTACTTTTTGTTAATCACGATCATCATTTAATGTTATGGTTAAATATAATATTTGCATAATGATATTGAAACTTTATTTTTATGCTTACTATATATTAATTCAAGGAACGAATTTAATATCCATCGATTAGAAAGGCGAAAGGGTTATTGGAACAAGTGGCTCGAAGATAGAATGGTGAGTGGAGGTCAATGTCTCAGGATATGGGGGACTAATTCTCATTAAAACAAGGCTCTTTCCCAAACCAAATCTTATCTAGCCGAGGAAGAAGGGGAAGAGGTTGTTAGAGAAGTGATTCTTTTCTTCTAAAAAGCCAAAATAATCACCCAACAAAGGTCATTTATTACTTATTCATAAGGGTGAGGAAGGTAAGGAATGTAGTCACTAAATAAAAACCCTCCTATCGTCAATATTCTGTATCAATGCATAAATATCAAAATAGGAAAAATGTTTATATTATTACTAATATCGTAGATTAGTTAGTTAATTAGAATTTATATGTGTGTGTGTGTGTGTTGAATCCAGAGGCTCTTCGGTTAGGGTTTTCTCTGCAGAAATGCGAGGTGGGTCTGTAGGTTGTCAAAGGGTGTCAAAATTGCAGGTTGACGTGTAAGGGTGTGGCTTCAATGACATTTTCCTCTTTCTAACCCTTTCTTCCTCTTGTTTTCCTCGTTGCGGCATTGTCTAGGTGGACAGCTACAACATATAATAGAGATAGGGTTTCTGTTAGTGAGGCATAACAGAGAGTTGAGAGTTAAGGCAGTAAGTTCAAAGGCCTTTCAATGTGGTAAATATGGAAGGTTTTGTCAAGTTGGATTCAGATCCATGGGACATATTTGCAGTTTGGGTATTGGAGCCCAATTAACACAATCTAGAAAACATGAGGCTTCTAGCTAGCAATCCACCTGTTACAATAGTTGACTCATCATTTTGTTTGGAAGTAGGAGAGGCCTTTATCACCCCAGAAGTAGGCCAAGTGGGAAATATGGCCAGAATTATGGAACGTGGTGAGGTCTCGAGAAGAGGGTATTGCTAGCATGATCGCTATCGTAGAATGGTATACGGCTCCAACTGCTAAATACCAGAGTCAATCCTTTTCTCTGAATGCCCGACATAATTATTTGGAACCTCAAAATATTGTGCATTCCAATGGCATTGAATACATTATGAAGAGCTGTGGAAATTGGAAATCCATTGATTCACACGATTATGCTTTCTAGGGTTCCATCACTCGATGATTTTGTGTCGGAAACATTGGAAGTTGCTTCACAATTGGAGGGGTTTCCATTTTACTCTCAGCCTGAAACCCTAAGTTAGGAAAAATAGTTTGTTTACTCAGGAAGTTTTAATGTAAATATTATTTTTGTGCATCTAGCTCACAAAATAAAAGAAATAGATAGATCAATGACTTCAAAAGTAGCCTCTTCCAGGGGGAAACCTCATTTACATTACATTAATGAACCATTCTTGGATTATACAAATGACAAGACCTCCTTTCTATATATAGGATTCTAAGGGGTCACAATATAATCAGAGCTGACATAACAATAATAATGTAAGGGAACAACAATAACAATAGTGGGCTTCTATGGGGCACAATAATAAAAATATGGGGACAACATAGGCACAATAATAACAATAAGGGGCTACAATGACAATAATAATAAGGGAATAGACTAGTATTATAGGGACCTAACATGCTCCTCTCCTTCAAAAAAGTGTTGTCCTCAATGTTTGAGTAGTTCTGGATGCTTCTTTATAAAATTCTCATCCTCCCATGTGGAATCTTCAGCAGGTAAGTTCTTCCACTTGATGAGTACTCTGAAATTGATCGATTTTGTAGTGGTCGAGTTCTTATTTCTGTGATTGCTTTAGGTTCCAATATGATTTTTCCTTTCTCATCAAGTTTTGGAAATATTGTTTGAACTGGGAGATTGTCACCGATAACCTTATTTAAGCATGAAACATGGAAAATTGGGTGCACTCGGGAATATGTAGGAAGCCCCAATTTGTATGCCATAGTACCAATCTTTTGCAACACCTTGTACAGACCATAATACTTTGGTGATAATTTATTATCCTTCTTAGCTTGCTTGAGGGACATTTGTTTGTATGGTTGTAGCCGTAGAAATACCCAGTCACCTACATCAAAACTTCTTTCACTGCGATGTTAATCTACCTGTTGCTTCATTCTATTCTGTGCCAAAGTGAGGTCATCCATTAAGAGTTGGAGAAATTGTTGTTGATGCTCGATGTGATCTTCCATTGCGGAAATTTGGTATAAAATATTTGATTAATAAAATTGTAAATATTAAATTCAAAATTGAAAATTTTACAAAAATTAGCTAACCAAATTTCAATAAGAGGAAACCAAAAGAAAAAAATCACAAAATGTTAGCTTCCTTTGATTTCATTGTTCATTGAATGATAAAGGTTTATTGTTTTTGGTAAGCTATGAAACAACTTCATATTAGCTAATAAAAAAGATACACTCTTACTAGTTTGGCATTAAGGAAATCATACTACTAGCACATGCATAGAGCTTTTTTCATATTACTACATTGACAAATATAACACAATAATATTATAAGAAAAGTTTGACACTATCTGGAGAGATACTATATATAACCTATGCCTATAATTAGCTTGAGAAGCAGATTTATTGCTTAATGATAGATAAATAAAAAACATTAACCTGAATATATTAGTTTGAAAACAAGTTCACATGCATTGCCCTTGGATTCTCATTCTCCTCTATTGAGGTTGGGGAGTGTAGATTTGCAATCTTCTTGGCTAAGAGGGAAAATTTTTTGTCCACTTTCTTTAGTTGCAATTGAAGGGAATCAATATATAGGAGGATTTCCTATCGGGCCTCACTCCTTTCCACAAGCACTTTACCCATTATTGTCTTTTTCAATAGATTTGATAGTTTGGAAATATCTTTCGTAACGACCACAATTGGTGCCAGTATCTAGGACCCAATGTTTCATATTATCTTCAATCTCCTCATTTTGGAGAAAAATCCTCTATGGTGACATTGACTAGTTCCAAGAAGAGGGATTGTAAAGAGAACACACAACAAGAAGATAGAGCTAACACCCATAGGGATGAGGCTACCACAAAATTTTTGGGTGCAATTTAGATCATCATGGATGCAGAAGTAGGGATTTAGAGGTGACAAATAAAGGCAATTAATCAACAATTTGAGTGGGAGAGCATAGATGTGGGAGAAACGTTGCCATTCCTAGTCCAAAGACAAAAAAACCAAAGATAAAATTGGAACAAAATAATGAATAAGAACAAACCATAGTAACCAACATACCTAGAGCAAAGAAGATAAAGGTCAACGAGTCAAGGTGTTGCACTTCATAATGCAGATGAAACTTACATATGTATTTATTGCAATAGTAGTCCAGTGAGGCAATGAAGGTAACTTGTAATAATGAGTCAATCCAAGAGGAAAGAATATCTGCACAAACATTGAACTCCCTACTAACGCTTTGAATTGCTACATTGTACAAGTGGTACGATATATCTACACCTATCAAGACCTTGGAAAGGACATAGAGGGAAAATGATGATGTAACATAATTGACATTGTAACATTTATGTCGAGCACCCATATAGGGATCAAATGATAAGGTTGAACACACACACACACATATATATAAAGTGTAGATTTACTAAGAGATAAAATAACCTTTTTTCCAAGCACTTTTTCTAGTCAATTTTGCTCAAAATATGATAAAGAATTTTAAAAATTATAAGCCTAAGTTATTTAATTTATTAAGAATAGCGATTTTGGAGTGCGGGAGAGGGAAAGTCTCACCTCTCCCACATGGTTAAGGGAAGTGGTTGTGTGTTGATTTTATAACCCACATCTCTATCAATGGCAGTACTTTTGAACAAGGAACCATAGTGTTGTAAATCCATAAAAAGATATATGTAATGTAATGAACCATATTGTTATAAATCCCAAAAATATATATATGTAGATGATGCAATAGTACCTTGATCCTACAACTTTTATAGTGAGTTAGTGAGTTATTATCTAGTTTGGTCTCCACAATTTGTCTAGTCATAGTATCATGATCCCCACAACTTTTCTAGTGAGTTGTTCTTTATTTTGGTCCCCACAACTTCAACTTTTCTAATCATAGTCATACAATTTAGTTGTTATTTAGTTTAGTCTCTACAAATTTTCAAGTTATAATCACACAATTTAGTTGTTATTTATGTTTTATAATAGTCACATAACTTAGTTGTTATCTACTTCTTATAATTAATAAAAAAATCATAAATATTATTTAAATTCTATGATTTTCATAAATAGAATTTAGATTTTATGATTTGTCGTTCTAGGGGTAATTTAATTGGTAATCAAACTAATGTGAATCTGTGAAAACTAAGAGATCTAAGATTCAAATACCTCTAGGTTTAAATTATTTACAGAGAAGACGACATGTCGAACATGTCATAGACCCCTGGAAATTTACTAATAACTATGTGTTAAATAGATTGTTGAGTTCCACTGGAATACCAAAAAAATATAATGATTTATCCTCTTTATTTATAGTTAATAAAATTATTTTATAAACAATATTATCAATTTTAAGTTTATAAATTATATAAGATACTATTATTAATCTTTTACGTAATCGCTTTTGTTTATTGTAATGGCAGCTTGTAAGAATCATTTACAATGTTTTTTAGGTTTTTATGAGATATATTTATTTATCTATCTATTTGAATCATTTATAATGTATATCCCTTTTTAGTTCTAATAAGATATATATATTTATATATTTCTTATAAGATATATGTATTTATCTATTTGAATCATTTACAATGTATGAGATATGTATGTTTATTGTAAAGTGATTACTTATTTCGGATAAATGATTCATAGTTTGTTTGTTGGAGATTAACATTGGTGATTCAATAAAATATTATATTAGTGATTTATTTATATTGTGGTTGCAAGGAAACACTCTATAGTATATGACTCAGCGTATATGATTGGATGGCAATGGAGTAATATGAATATATGCATGACGTGGCATTATAAGAAACAAGAGTAATGAATAGTTGTCAAGATTTCTATGACACTTTAGATCCATGCAATGACGTGTTTTGTTTGAGTGAATAGTAGCCTAAGGTTCAGGGCATTGTAACGCCCAATGGTTGGCGTTGTCTTTGTCATGCTATGCAGTAAATTATAATAGTTTATTTAGAGAATGTTTAGTTTAATTTTATTCATAATTATCACTTTTTATTTAAGTGGGATGCCATAAAGTGGGAAGAGTGGATGGCATGAAAAGTGGATGGCATGAAAGATGCTTCGTTAGTGTATTAGAGAACAGAGCAATGAAAATGAGGAGAATGGTGAAAATGTTTGTATATTTAAAAAAAATATTTTACAATTATATTAAATATTAGTATATTAAAATGGTATAGTTTAATTTATAGATGTAATGATTTTCTTCATAATATTTTTTCTTGTTAATTTTAATTAAAATTTGATAAAGAACTTAAAAAATTTGAGTTTAAATTATTTAATCTGCATAATTTGTGTGTCTTGGGATTTTTCAGGGTGTTGAATCTATTTATGCATTCAAAAATGTATTTTAAACAATAAAAAATCTTGAAATTGTATTGCCAGATTTTGGTGAATTTTGGTGAAAAAGGATATTTCGTCTATAAGTTAGACTACCCCTATTAAAAATTAAGAGGAAATTGTGGGATGATAAAAAATTAGATGTAAAAAAAAACTAAAGTATGAGTAAGTAGGTGATTAACACCAATTCAAAAAAAATATATATATATATATATATATATATATATAGTCTTGATTAATGTAAACAAGAAAATAAGCATGACTAAAATAAGAGTAAATTCTCATAAGTATCATAGTGAAATTAGATGTTGGTTAATCCCCGAAACAAAAGAATGAGTTTGTTACATTGATACTCACATTCAATCTATATTCAAAATATTTGTTACACTACCAACACTTTTGACCTTTTAAGTCAACAAAACTATGGTGATCTTGGAATGCTTTTCTTGATGTTTTCAAACATAGAAATAAAATGCTAAAGAATTCTGCGTAATCACTTACCTTCTTAAGTTCCAATAAACCATTTTAGTCTCAGTGGATTTAATCACCATCATCATGTAATGTTATGGTTAAATATAATATTTGCATAATGACAATGAAACTTTATTTTTATGATTTTTATATATTAATTTGTGGAATGAATTTAATATCCATCGATTAGAAAGGCAAAAAAGTTGTTGGAATAAGCGGCTTGAAGATAGAATGGTGAGTGGAAGCCAATGTCCCATGATCTGGGGGACTAATTCTCATTGAAACAATGGTCTTTCCCATACTGCAAATCTATATCAATCTAGCCAAGGAAGAAGGGGAGAGGTTGTTAGCGAAGTGATTATTTTCTTCTGAAAAAAAAAAAATAATAATCACCCAACAAAGGTTATTTATTGCTTATCCATAAAGGTGAGGAAGGAAAGGAATGTAGTCACTCAATAAAAACCATCCTATCGTCAATATTCTACATTAATGCATAAATATCAAAATAGGGAAATGTCTATATTATTATTAATATTGTAGATTAGCTAGTTAATTAGAAGTTATGTGTGTGTGTGTGTTGGATCGAGAGGCTCTTCGGTTAGGGTTTTCTCTACATAAATGTGAGGCAGGTTTGTACGCTGTCAGAGGGTGTCAAAATGACATGTTGGCATGTAAGGGTGAGGCTTCGATGTCATTTTCCTCCTTCCGACCCTTTCTCCCTCTTGTGTTTCCTTGTTTTGTCATTGTTTAGGTGGGAAACTACAAAATCTAATAGAGATAGGGTTTCGGGTTGGGAGGCATAACAGAGAGATGAGAGTTAAGGCGGTAAGTTCGAAGGATTTTCACTGCGGTAAATATGGAAGGTTTTGTCGAGTTGGATTCAGATCCATGGGACATATTTGCAGTTCGAGTATTGGAGCCCAACTAACACAATATGGCAAAGATGAGGCTTCTAGCTAGCAATCCACCTGTTACAATAGTTGACTCATCATTTTGTTTGGAAGTAGGAGAGGTTTCCATCGCCCTAGAAGTAAGCTAGGTGGGAAATGCATGGCCGGAATTATGGAACATGGTGAGGTCCTGGGAAGAGGGTATTACTGGCCCGATCATTGCGGTAGAATGTTCTAGGGCTCCAACTACTAAAGGCAAGAGTCAATAATTTTCTCTGAATACTCGACAGACTCAGTTGGAACCTCAAAATATTGTGCATTCCAATGGAATTGAAGACATTGTGAAGAGCTATGGAAATTGGAAATTCAGTGATTCACACACAGTTATGCTTTCTAGGGTTCCATCATTTGAAGTTTTGGTGCCGGAAACATTGGAAGTTTCTTCACAATTGGAGGGGTTTTCATTTTACTCTCATCCTAAAACCCTAGGTTAGGAAAAATAGTTCATTTGCTCTGGAAGCTTAATGTAAATGGAAATGGATCGATAAAGTTTGTGGAGGCTTTGTGCAATAAGTGGGAAGCCTTGGTCCTGAATAGAAGTGATTAGATTGAAATAGATAAGAGCATAGGCATTTCTCATTCAATTTATCTAGGAGATATCCCTGAGTTGACCTAGACAAACCCTAAATGAGGAAGTGATATGAACTAGGGGGAGTTGGGGTTTATACCACATGTGTTTTTGTCATAAGAAAAGGGAACCCAAGCTGGGAATGGATACTTCTTGGATGTAGAGAATATGGTGGGGATTCAACAAGATGGTGTCATTCGGGTGGGGGAAACCCTTGCTAAGGATATCCAAATTGTTGATAAGATCCATTGTTTGATCGATCAGACCATTGAAACTGAGGGTGAGGAAATTTGAAGGGTTGGTTCAAAGCGGAAAGGTAATTTATTAGGCCCAATTCCGAGTATCGTAATCTAGGCTTTGGAGAGGATATACAATTTGATTAAGCAATGGAGGCTTCTGACCACATCCTAGTCAGAAGAGAAAAAGGAAGATATTTTGAGGTGGAAGGGATTAGTGAATGGATTAAAAATTCACAGGGAGGTACTATGGCTAAAGTGGTCAAAGTCACAATTCTGGTCCACGGATGGTTTATGTTGCAGTTTGAATCTCGAGACGTTGCATCATGGGTCTTAACACAAAATTGGAGCACTAATTCATCTCTTGTTCTTTTGAAGAGATGGAATCCATTGTTTGATGAAAGCATTAAATATTATATGTGGTTCCAGTCTGAAGAGATGGAATCCATTGTTTGATGCTAGCATTAAAGATTATAAGTGGTTCCAGTCTGGGTGAATCTCCTGACCCTTCCTCCTCAAATGTGGATTAATTATGTGTTTAGGGTTATCGACAATAAAGTAGGAGAGTATCAGGAAGTAAATATGTCCTTCAAGTCTACAATAAGTAGGAAGGTTGCTCATAATCTAGTTAACTTAGACCCACGAGAAGGGTTGTTTGAAGACATTAATTTTTCATTACATGTGTAGAACCATATACAACAACTTGATTATGAGGAATTTTCTTTTCGTTGTTGTCAATGTCATAGGAAAGGCCATTTGGCAAGAGATTTCCCCTTGGTTTCGGAGGAAAGCAGAGGTAGGGATCTAGTTTGGTAGTTGGGGGGGAAGATATGCAGTGTAGCGAAGGGCACATCTCACCAAGGAGAAATGACGAGCTGGCGTAGGAAGAAGTGGTGATGGTGGAACCTAAAAATGACCAGGGAAGGGAGGTAGTTCAAAATGTGACCCCGGAGGGTGAGATGCAAGATCATTCAGTCGTATAATATGCAAGACTCAAGGAAGACCAACCTCCTCTTCCTACAGGTAATTGTTCTTATCCTCCCTCCTGTCATGCATCTTAAATGTTTTCTATTTTGTTACCGAACTTGGGGCTTGGTCCTTACAAGTTGTGTTCTTATTCTGTTAGTATCTTTATGATACTCTTGAAAGCATTATAACCACCTCTATCCCTATAAATTCATCATTTGATCACATGTTTGAGTCGACTTCACTTCCCTTGGTTAATCCTCACTATAACCTGTGGTCTAAGATGTGTAAGGACAATCCCCTTGACCAAGTCGAGCACCTTGGGGTATTGATTCCCAAGGATGGCCATGGAAAGTCTAGAGGCGAGAAATTAAACCTCTCCAAGGCTTAGTTGAAGGGTCACTTAGATATTGTTGATGGTAAATAACAATCCCTCGATGGGGCACTTAGAGAAGTGCATGCCCCTTAATAATTTCCATCATGATTGTTATTTATTTTAATTATAGGGGTTTTTCTAGTTATTAGGGTTTTGAAATGATTCTAGGAGTGGTAGTTTTTTCCTCATAACTAAGTATGGAGCTTTTAGTAGTAAAAATATATGGCCCCTATCACGACCAAGCTCCCTTCTAGAAAAATATGATGGGAAATTATTTTATGAAGGCAAATAATCTTATGGTTGGTGGTGATTTAAATTTCTCCTTGGGAGCCTTAGAGGTTTGGGGACCTCAGGCTCAAGAAGACTCATAGGTGGATTTATTCAGAAGGAAATTGATGGACAAATATCTCATTAATGTCAACCTAATCAAGTATAAACCATCTTGGAGGAACAAACATATTGGGAATGCAATGGTGGAAAAGCAGTTGGATATTTTCCTTATGGCAGAAGAATTGGCAGGAAAAATCCCAATGTTTTACTCGTGGATTGGTTAAGGGGGTGATTATATTCATCACCAATTTTTTTTGGAATTAAAAGGTGGCGGTAGAAAACCCAAAAACCCTTCTATGTTCAACCCATTGCCGCTGAATGAAGAAAGTTATATCTAACTCAGTAAAGATAATTGGACTCCATACAATTAGGACTTTGAACTCTCAACTGTCCAGTGGCTTGTGGAAAATTTTAAAAGGGAAAAATAAGTCTCCATTCAATGGGCTCTACAAAAGAAGGCTAGAGATGAGGCATACCTTAAAAAGTATAGAAGAATATCTGGAGAGATTGGAACCACCTGAAGGTAGAGGATATAATTCTGAGTAGTTAAAACACAGGATCATGCAGTTATAAGCCTCCAAAAGAACAAATGTAATTGATAAGGAGGAATAATGGAAACTCGCGATTTGGGCAGTATGGTTAAAAAGTGATGACGAAAACTCAAATTTCTTCCAAAAATATGCCAAAGTCCGAAGAAATATAAACACAATTTGGGAAATGCAAAAGGAGGATTATGACATAGAAAATAATTTTGAGGAGCTCACAATTATGGGCAAGGAAATCTTCAAAAATCTCTGTAAGGCACCGAGGAGGTCACTATAGCACAAGTGATTCATGTGGCTCAATTTTCCCCAAGGTTCACAGAGGATGAAGACAATAAGAACCTAATGGGACCAATTTCCAAAGGAAAATTGGAAGTTGTTATTAAGGGCATGCAGAAGGACAAAAGTCTAGGTCCGAATGGATGAATTGTGGAATTATATTTGGGTTTTTTCGAATTACTAGGGGATGATCTTCTCCGAGTGGTTGAAGACTCTCGAACAAATGGGAATATATATGACCCCTTCAACTCAAACTTTCTCGCATTGATTCCAAGAGTGGATGATCCACAATCCTTTGAAGAATATAGGTCAATATCTCTATGCAACTATATATACAAGATCATAGCTAAAATTATAGTTGTATGCCTCTCGCCTATATTATCTAGGAATGTTTCCAAAGAGTACTTTGGATTTCTTGAGGAACACCAAATCCATGAAGCTATTAGGGTGGCACAATAATTCTTAATAAATGGATCCGCTTTCATTTTTTTCATTCTCAGAAAGGTTTAAGACAAGGTTTCCCTATGTCTCCTCTCATCTTTTTATTAGCAACAGAAGGATTGAGCCGACTACTTCTAGCAGCTAAATGTAAAGGGATCTTTAGTGAATTGAAGTACATTAGGTCCCTATAATACTAGTGTATTCCCTTATTATTATTGTCATTGTAGCCCTTATTGTTATTGTTGTGCCCATGTTTTCCCCATATTGTTATTATTGTGCCCCATAGAAGCCCACTATTGTTATTGTTGTGCCCTTACATTATTATTGTTATGTCGACTATGATTATATTGTCACCCCTTAGACTCCTATATATAGAAGGAGGTCTTGTCATTTGTATCATCCAAGAATTATTCATTTGTGTAATGTAAAGGAGGTTTCCCCCTTGAAGAGGCTGATTTTGAAGTCGTTTATCTATCTTTTCTTCTATTGTGTGAGCTGGTTGCATAACATTTGGTATGAAAGCTTTGGGTTATAGGGTTTCACTGCTCCAAATAGGTCATCGTGGAATTTTCGCATTAACCTTTTTTCTACGAAATTTCAGAAGCTGAAATTAAAACCCATTTGAACCAAATTCTTGATAAATCTCGGGTCCAAATTTCAGATCTTCTCTCGCTATATTTTCGGAGATATGATCCAAGGAAGTTAGGGTTTTTGTAGGCTCCCAAGTTACATCCCAAAAAGGTGACCTTGGGAAAATAATCATAACTTTCTCTCTGAGAATCAGATTGAAATTTTGTAAGAAGTTTAAGAAACAAGACAGACTTTAGAATTTTGTATATTGTTTTTAGGTCTGAAGGTCAAAACAATGACACGTGGCACTTCGTACAAGTTCGTTCTACTGAAAAAGTATATAATCAGGCCATCTTGGGAGATTGGGCATAACTCTTTCTTGGAGAATCCAAGTTCGATCAGACTAGTAGAATTGGAAAGAGGATGCAGAGGGTTACCACAGGTCGCAATTTTAGACCTTGGAGATTCGAAATTACAGAGATACAACATATTCAATATCGAGCTCCTACAAAGCGAAAAAAGGTGTGTAGTCTTTTTAAAATTTTGCATAAGTTTGGTTTGAAAAAATATTTTGAAGGAATTCAAAGGGCATAGTGAAGCATAATTATCATTAATTGATGCCCCGAAGAAATAAAATGGAAGCACTTAGTAAGCAATCTGAAAGCTATAACATGACTCATGAAGAAGAGGAAGAAATGCAACATGATATATCAAAATTACGAGACCCAGTGCAACAAATTTCACTCTCACAAAAAGTAACACAAGCTAAGATGGATGGTTTAAAGAATGGTGTGGAAACTAAGATGAATGGCGTGGAAGCCAAGATGGATGGCGTGGTTGATGGTTTAAAGAAAGGCGTTGAAGCTAAGATGAATGGCGTGGAAGCTAAGTGGATGGCGTAGAAGCTAAGATGGATAGTTTAGAAGTAAACATTGAATATTTGAAGAAAGACATGGAAGGTTTGAAAGGAGGTTTGGCAAAGTTGCTACAAGAAATTCTTCCTAATGGAAAAAAGGTAGTAGAGGAAACTCATAATAAGAACAAAAGAAATGTTAGTCATGATTTCATCGACTCTAACGTTGGATTGAAGACCCACCATGTTCCAAAGAACAATATGAGGAATTTTGATGGCAAGGATCCCATAACATGGATACTATAGATGAAGCAATATTTTGATCTCCATAATGTGTAAAACACACAAAAGGTACGCATTACGACTTTATATTTGGAACCCAATCAACTTGTATGGTATCGATGGCTTTCTCTCGTAAATAAATTGTCACTTGGGCAATTTTTACGGAAGAAATGATAGCACATTATAAGGATACAAAAAGAAACACTTTTTTTAGCCAATTGATAAATATCAAACAGAGAGTTCCATGGTGGATCACATTGAGGACTTCTAAAAATTGAATATAAGGGTAAAATATATTCCAGGGGAGCATAGGATTGATGTGTTCATAGGGACTTTAAAGGATAGCATCCAACATGAGGTGCATCTTTGAGAACCTGATTCATTGGAGAAGGCATTCAGGTTGGCAAGAAAAATTGAAAGAAAAATTATGGAAACAAGGAAGGCTATCAATCACAACTATAAATATGGAAGTGTTGTTGCCCCTAGCCTTCCACAACCTACAAGGTTGACATTACAACAATTGGAAGAAAAAAGAGAAAAAGGGCTTTGTTACAGTTGTGATAGAAAATACACTAAAGGTCATAAGTGTGCTGAGAAGAAATTATTTTACATAGATTGTGAAGAGGAAGAAGAAAAGGAACAAGAAACATCAAAAGAAGAGGATACACACTAGAAACAAACCCTAGAGAAAGAAGAAATGAATTCGACCATATCTTGTAATGCATTGGCCAAAATTACCACTCCTTAAACTATCAAGATAGAAGGACATATCAAGAAGAAAAAGGTAATATTGTTGATTGATTTGGGTAGTACCCATAATTATTCATTGTAAGATAGCAAAGGAATTGAATTGCTTCCTATATCCAACACTAGAGTGTCAAGTGATGGCTGCAAATGGAGGAACCATAAATTTCTCTGGAAAGTGCCATAAGATCAAGTTATCCATGGGAGAATATGTGTTGAATATTCCAATGCTTTCCATTCCAATGGGTGGTGTTGATGTTGTAATAGGAGTCCAATGGCTACAATCTTTTGGTATGATAGATTTTAATTTTCAAGAACGTTTCTTGAATTTTTTTCAGAAGGAAAGGAAGTTGAATTAAGGGGTATCAAAAGGAAACCAGGAAATATAATAAACTCTAATGGCATGAAAAATCTTCTAAAAAAATAACAATGTGGCATAATTGCACAATTATGTTCGCTAGAGGTTTCCAGATAGAAATCATCTATTTCTCCATATCTCCAAAAAGTCTTGGACAATCATTCCAAGGTATTTGAGACTCCCAAAGGCCTCCCACCTATTCGTGATCATGATCATGCTATTCATTTGATTCCAGGAAGTGTTTCTCCAAACATCAGGC
>APFE030513420.1:17742-31069 GCA_000404065.3 Pinus taeda
GATATCATCAAATTAGAATGAAGACTGAAGACATTCCGAAAACAACATTTAGAACTCATGAGGGTTATTATGAATTTTTGGTCATGCCTTTTGGCCTTACCAATGCACCTTCTACATTTCAAAGTTTGATGAATTCCATTTTCAAACCCTTCCTTAGAAAAATTTTGTTAGTAATTTTTGATGATATACTAATCTACAAGAAATCTTGGAAGGATCATGTTCAAAATGTTAATAGAGTGCTCAAACTATTAGAGGAGAAACAACTATATGCAAAAACCTCCAAATGTTTCTTTTTAGTACAAGAGGTGGAATATTTAGGTCATATTGTATCTCATGAAGGTGTTCAGGTAGACACTAGCAAAATTAAATTCATTACGGAATGGAAAATCCCCACATCCATAAAGCATCTGTGGGGATTTCTCAGGTTGACAGGGTATTATCGCAAGTTTGTTAAGAATTATGGGAGAATATAAACACCTCTAACAACATTACTGAAGAAAGATGCATTTTCTTGGACTCCAGAAGCAACGAAATCCTTTGAACATCTTAATGAGGCAATGTGCCAAGCATCAGTCTTATCTACACTAGACTTCACAAAAACCTTTATTGTGGAATATGATGCCTCGGGAAATGGAATTGGTGTTGTTTTAATGTGAGGCGAAAGACCCATTGCTTTTGACAGTCGTCTAATCAAAGGAAAGTATTTACACAAAGCTATTTATGAGAATGAAATGTTGGCAATACTACATGCACTTAAGAAATGGAAACCTTACCTAATGGGACGACACTTCAAGGTAAAAACGGATGATGATAGTCTTAAATACTTTTTAGAACAAAGATTATCTTCAAAAGAGCAGCAAAAATGGGTCACAAAGATGTTGGGTTATGACTTTGAAATCATCTACAAAAAAGGGAAGCAAAATGTTGTTGCAGATGCACTCTCAAGAAAGGATGAGGATGTGGAAGCAATTTTTTGTGCCATTTCTATTATCTGACCAGATTTGATAAACAAAGCAAGGGATGAATGGAAGAATGATGAATAAGTGTGGGAACTCATTCAAAAGTTTCAACAAGATCCCAGTACATCTGATACATTTAGCTGGAAAAATAATTCGTTATGGTACAAAGATCACGTATACCTCTGTAAGAATTCCCAACTCAAAACAAAAGATTCTTCTAGAATTGCACACCTGCCCCTTAGGAGGGCATTCAGGATTTTTAAAAACTTACCACAGGGTTAAGAAGGAATTTTTTGTGTTGGCCTTAAATCTGATATTCAAAAGTTTGTGGCAGAATGTTTGGTTTTCCAACAGAATAAATTTGAGACAATTAAGACCTTAGGTCTATTACAATCTTTATTCATTCCAAGTCAACGTTGGGAGGAGGTTTCAATGGATTTTATCACAAGTTTACCCAAGTTGGAAGGAAAGAGTGTCATCATGGTGGTAGTTGATAGAATTACCAAGTATGCACACTTTTGTGCATTATTTCATCCATCTTAAGCCAGTACAATTGCTACTGCATTTATGGAAACAATTCAAAAGCTACATGGAACCCGCATATTATTGTAAGTGACAGAGATCCTATTTTCACTGGAAATTTTTGGACAGAATTATTTTCTTGTCTCAATACTTAGTTAGCTCATAGCTAATCTTATCATACTCAATCTAATGGGAAAACTGATATAGTGAACAAATGTTTGGAAGGATATCTTTGTTGTTTTGTATCTGATAAATAGACACAATGGGTCAAATGGTTTCCTTTGGCTGAATGGTGGTATAACACTTCCTTCCATACTGTAGCAAAAATGACCCCATTTATGGCACTTTATAGATATCATCCATTGTCCATCACATCATATTTAAGAGAAAATTCTAAGGTTCAAGTAGTGGAAGATCACATCGAGCATCAACAAAAAGTTCTCCAATTCTTAAAGGATAACCTGACTTTTGTGTAGAACAGAATGAAACAACAGGTATATCAACATTGCAGCAAAAGAAGTTTTGATGTAGGTGATTGGGTATTTATACAACTATAATCATACAAACAAATGTCCCTCAAGAAATTTAAGAAGGATAATAAATTATCACCAAATTATTATGGTTCGTACATGGTGTTGCAAAAGATTGGTACTATGGCATACAAATTGGAACTTCTTGCATCTTCCTGAGTGCACCTAGTTTTCCATGTTTCATGCTTAAAGAAGGTTATAGGTGACAAGCTCCCAGTTCAAACAATATTGCTAGAACTTGATGAGGAAGGAAAAATCATATTGGAACCTGAATCAGTCACTAAAATAAGAACTCGAAAACTACGAAATCGATCAATTTCAGAGTATCTCATCAAGTGGAAGAACTTACCTACTGAAGATTCCACATGGGAGGATGAGAATTTTATACAGAAGCATCCAAAACTACTCAAGCATTGAGGACAACAATTTTTCAAAGGAGAGGGGCATGTTAGGTCCCTGTAATACTATTGTATTCCCTTATTATTATTGTCATTGTAGCCCCTTATTGTTATTGTTTTGCCCATGTTGTCCGCATATAGTTATTATTGTGCCCCATAGAAGCACACTATTGTTATTGTTGTTCCCTTACATTATTATTGTTATGTCGGATCTGGTTATATTATGACCCCTTAGACTCCTATATATAGAAAGGAGGTCTTGTCATTTGTATCATCCAAGAATTATTCATATGTGTAATGTAAAGGAGGTTGCCTCCTCGAAGAGGCTGATTTTGAAGTCATTTATCTATCTTTTCTTCTATTGTGTGAGTTGGGTGCATAACAAAGTAGCTTCAAACATGTTTATTATTCATCTACTTTTTATAAATGGTATTCTGATTCTTAGCACTGGATCTAGGCAGGACATGGAGACTATTAAAGAATCTCTCACTCTCTTTTAGAAAGTGACAAGAATGCTCCTTAATGCTCAGAAATTGTTGCTAGCACATGAAGGTTTGTCACAAAGGGAGATTTGTAGAGCACAAATTTTATTGTCATTTGAAGTGGATCCAATAAGGGAAAGTTTTAAATACTTGGGTTTTCATTTAAAACCCAACTCCTATAAGAATATCAATTGGATGTGGCTTTTGGTTAAGGTGGAAAAGCATATCAGGAATTGGAGTCTCAAATGGATTTTGAGAGATGGAATATTGATGCTAGTCAAATCAGTGCTCGACGAAATCCTTATGTATTGGATATATCTTATATGGGTTACAAAAGGAATTATATATTCCATCAAAATTCTTTGTGGAAGGTTTCTCTAGGTAGGAGCTAAAGAAGAAACGATTCTCCTCTAGGTTAATTAGGATTAAAATGTTCTGTCAAAGTCTTGGGGAGATGGGGCTTAAAGGATTTTCCTTATTTTTCCAAAGCTTTGTCTGCAAGATATGTATGGTGACTCCTCTCCAGCGATAATATTTTCCTTGTATCAAAAAAATACACATTTCCACTCACTCTAGATGAATGGATCAAGAAGGAAAATAAGAGGGTCTCGATTTCATCTGCTATTTGGAAATCCATTGTTGACTCTTTTCAGTTAGTTGGTGAGGGACTTGTGTGGCATGTCAGAAATGGGGCAAAATTTCGAATTGGTATAGATCCTTGGGTTGGTTGTCCTGAAATATTTAGGCTTCCTCCAAAGCTAGTGGCTTACCTGAATGCGCAGGGAATAATATTCTTAGATCAAATCGTGGATGAAGGGAGGACTAATTTATGGTCTTAGGGATTAAAGAATGCAAACCAAATCAGCTTGCATGGTTTATGGAAGCTTGCTTGTCCAACCAAATCTCGATTATTTCTGTGGTGCCTAATCAAAAATAAAATTCCTACATGAGATAATCTCCAAAAAAGGTACAAGGAGGGCCCATGATGGTGTATCTTATGCACAAATGCAGAGGAATATGTTTCCCATTTGTTTCTCTCTTTCCCTTTTACGCTGAGTAATTTTTAGAAAACTAAACAGTTTTTGGGACGCAACCTAGAATGGACTAGAAATGATTTATGGGAGGCTTGGAAAGCATGGTGGGATTTAGAAAATGATGAAAATCACAATAATATTCCTCCTCTAATTTGTTGGGGTGCCTAGCTAGCCATGAATAAAGCCATCTATAAAGATGTTTCATCAACTCTAGCCCTCATTGCTTCTGAAATTGCTACTATATATGGCCTTTTTCCTACAAAGGATACAAATTATATTCTTTGGACTATTGTTGATGAAGAAACTAACTGTCAACTCCCTTGGTCTTACTTTGATGGGGCCTCAAATGAGAATAATGTTTGCGGTGGAGGTTTAATTTTTCATCTCAGTAGTTATCACTTTTTGAAATCAAAAGTTGGCTTCAACAGAGGGACTAATATCTTCGCTGAGCTTCTTTCCTTAAAATTTATTTTTGTTGGGCATTGGAAAAAATATTTTCATTCTCTTCAAGTGTTTGGAGATTCATTAAATGTCATCAACTAGTTTAATACTTTTTAGAGATGTCACAACCACACCCTTCTTCCTATTCTTGAAGAGATTTATCAATTAAAATAGGCTTTTGACTTTATTTCTTGTTACCATATATATAGGGAACAAAACTCAGAAGCATACATCCTATCCAAAGAAGGTGTTCGACAAGATTTTGGAGTATGACAGATTAGTGAGCATTTAGAGGGGCCAATTGATACCTATTTGCATCAACCTTTTACATATTTGTAAAAGCTTCTTTTATGGTCTTTTTACTTTTCTCAGTGGTCAGATGACACATGCTTCTATTGGACGTTTTGCTTTATATTGTAGATCCATATTCCATTTGTATATTGTTTAAACATTATGGAAATGGCATATTATAAGTAGCCTCGCACTTTTACACCCTTATGATATACTCTGTTAAACTATTCCCGTAGGTGTTAAGCCTTCAGGAGGATTGGATAACTTACATATTTTTTTTATCTCAGGGCTGATTTTGTTCTATGTATGAACTTGATTTTTGGTTTTCTGTCTAATTTATATGTTGGACTGGTAGGTTGAATGCTTCATGCATGTACTGATGTAACTTTTTAAACTCCTAATAAAACGATGATTTTTCTATAGAATATATATATAGTCACAATGAAGCAAGACACCAAATTGGTATATGAAACCCCCTTGTTTATGGTACAAGGGACCTACATCTACGGAGTGATTTGACTACTAAATTCTATAGAGGTGTATATACTCTACCCCCCTTTGGATTTGAGTCACAACAAAGCAAGACACCAAATTGGTGTATGAAACCCCCTTGTTTATGGTATAAGGGACCTACATCCACATAGTGATTTGACTACCAAAGTCTATAGAGGTGTATATACTCTACCCCCCTTTGGATTTGAACCTTTGAACTATTACAAGGAAACACATGCCATTAACCATTAGGCCCACTCAAGCTATATAATTTGTATTTATAAAAGAATGAATTTATTTATTTATTGATTTTATTATTTAATTATAAATATAGGCAAAGTGTAACTATTAGATGTTTTGTCTTTTTTCATACAGTGATATAATTTTTAGCAAGATTGTGATTTTTCATTATTAAAATATGTTTTTGAAAGCATAATTGAATGCAACACCTTGAAGAGCCCATGAGACACTCAAATTAGGGAGATTACATACCTAAAACTTACAATTCTAGGCAAAATTAACCAAAAAAAGACCAAAGCATCAAATAATTAAGGTACACTTATAAATATATATATTTAATCATTAAACTTACCTAAAAAATATAGGTCAACTAAATTTAACAACTAAATATTAATCATCCCCGACATCAGGTGGTCATTATACATGTGTGAATGCATGAGGTTCTAAATGGTAGGAGGTTATGATGATCATAATTCATTGTCTTACACTTGGATGCAGAGGGGGATTTGGGTCATGTCGATTTGGTTAAGCTCCTGGGAATTTATATTAGTCATGAGGGCCATATGGTCAATCGGGGCAGTGATGAAAAAATCCACAACATAAGCACACTCAATCGTGGTGGTGACGATTCTTGTTTTCATGGTGAGAAATGAAAATTATATGAGAAATGGTGACAGGGTTGATACAGGAAGGATAATTACTATCATTGAGAAGTTTTTAATGCTATGTTTGCATGCAAATCTAGGAATAGGAGAAGTTTTGCAAAAGTCCTACAATTTTTCTATGGTCGTGAAAAATTTCAAGGTAAGTCTTGCTCACTTGACTCTGTAATTGTTTCTTTGTTTCCACTCTGGAAGTGGCGTTTGGATAAGGGAAGCTCATTTTAATAGGTTTAGTTTACTGGTATGGGGCATAATTTAAAATCTGTATAGCTTGTCGTTAAGGCTTATTGTGTTCTGTTGTATTTTTCCTTTGGTTCTCTCGAGAGATACTGTTATTTGGTACGGTCAGTGTATTGGGAAGTGAACAATTGGCGGATTGATACTATCATCCTCTTGGGAAATATGTTTTCGATCTTTTAGTTTGGGTGGTTGTTTGTTTCTTTCCTGGGTACTATGTTGAATTCAACATGGAAATTCTTCTTTACCCCGTTTATTGAACATTGACTAGTTTTTTAAAACCTCTGGGCTGGCGAGGGGAAGATAAAGGGGGAATAGAGTCTTTTTGTCATCTTATAGATAATTATTGTCTTAACCTCAATGAGAGGGGACCCTTAATAGTAGTTAACAAAATTTGGGTCTGGTTCATTGAAAGAAAGGTTTGTGGAAAGCCACTTGGTACTTGAAGTAACTACTAGAATACCACAGGTTCGAGTGATCACTATCCAAGACTGATTTTTGACAAGGCGACAAAAACAAACACTCTCCAATCATGTCAACGGGGTGTAGAAGCAGAGGAAGGATTGGAAGGGGGCGGGGTGCTGCAGATTGTACAAATCGAAGGTTAGATGAGGCACCCTCCACGTAGCGTGATCATTGGGCCGCTAAGAAGGCCACCAATAGGTACTTCAGTTGCACCCCACTAGGGATTCAAAAAGAGATTACGAAGACAAAAAAAGATGCCGAGATTAGAAAAAGATTTATTTCTGATTTTAATAAATTAGAACAAACATTCTATAATTTTTTCCATAAGCGACAACAAACGACATGAATTCAAACTATGAAAGCCTACACTCTGAGATACTAAAACAAATCAATAACTAAGTATTAGATACAAATTACATTCTACTTGAGAGTCGATTTAGTGTGGCAAATCAAAACTATCTAAACAAAATGTTAAACAAAAAAAAATTAGAAACTCAACCAAAAAAAACTCAGTTTCAAAGATTCAAAACCAAATTTGGAAACTAAATAAAAATATAAATGTATTGATGACATAATATGCCAACAATTTTTTTTCAAAATGAAACGAACAAACCGTCCATGAAAAAACTCAACTGTGTTTATTATAAATATGCATATTATTATAACCAAAAATCTTGGAAATCAAATCAATCACGGAAACATATTGAACGAAGTGACACTAATCAAAACAATAAAAGCTTTGAAATGGCAACACTCTCTTCATCCCATGTCAAAGAGACGAGATACTTTACCTCGAGTTTCTATAGCCATCCAACTTTGATTTGACCTCACAATTATTCAAATCTGATTTTGTGTGTATGATTGGATGGCATAGAGTAATGTATATATACATGACGTGGCATTATAAGCCAGAAGTTTTCATGAAGATCGATGCAAGAATGGTAGTATAAGGGTATTTATTTATTTATTTAAAGTACATTTTTTAAATTAGGGAGTACTTAACCTAGGAGTTTGGGTATCAATGTTTTCGCTAACTCAAGTATCACCAACTCGAATATCCTACTTGGGTTCGTCTAAAGGTATTGTAGTATTTAATGGTTCTCGTTATTTTTGTTATGTTATGTAATTGTTATTTTTGTTATGTTATGTAATTGTAAACTAAGGTAGTTATATAAATTAAATGATAGATAAATGTTGATAAATATTAATTTATGATAAACATTAGAATGTTTAGTTTATTATATATTTTCTATTGTCAAGAGTAAAAAAATTATAAAAACTAATTAAATTACATTTTATTTTTAAATTATTATTACTATATTTAATTATAAAAAAGAATTAATGAGTTAAACAATATTCTTAACTATGTAGATTTACCTCTATTTTACTATGGAAATTCTTAATTTGTAAATAGCTTTCGTTACAATACTATGGTTTATCAATACCACATGTCCAATATGAGACTAACATTTTCTTTAATTAATTAATTTGAGATAAATTAATTAAAATAGCATAACTAACTTAGAGATAAATCTTAACACTTGATATATGATTACTATTGTGAATATTACAACATATTTCATGGAGGTTAAATCTCTATCATTCAACTAATAATTACTGATAATCAATTAAAATTTTGAAAATCCTATTATGAAATAGACACGTCTATAGGTGTAATTACAATAATTTATTTATATAATGTTTAGTTGAATTTTATTCAAAACTATCACTTTTGATTTAAGTGGGATGAGTGAGATGACATAAAGTGGGATGAGTGGATGGCATGAAAGATGCTCAATCTTGGTTAGCATAATAGAGAATAAAATGGCACATCATTTTGTATGATAAGGATAATTTTAAAAATATTATCATATCAATAATCAGAAATAACAATAATTTATTTAGATAATAATTAGTTTTATTTTATTCAAAAGTATCTCTTTTGATTTAAGTGGGATGACATAAAATGGGATGAGTGGATGACATGAAAGATGCTCAATGTTTGTTAGCATATCAGAGAATAAAGGGGCACATCATTTTGCATAACAAGGATAATCATAAAAATATTATCACATCAAAAGTGAAGGAGAAATTGTAGGGTGATAAAGAGTTAGACTGAAAAAGGAAACTAAGATACTATAAGTAGGTGATCAATACTAATCTCAAAAATAAAAAGTAGTTCTAAATAAAAATAGTTCTTTGTCTTGATTAGGGTAAAGAAGAAATTAAATAATTACTATAATAATAATAAATTCCAATAAGTATCATAGTGAAACTGGATGTTGGCTAGTCCCCAAAACAACATAAGAAGAAAGAGTTTGTTACCTTTTCAACACTAAGTGGGTTGCACTTTGTCTTAAAGTGTCGAACTTATACTCACATTCGATCTAAATTTCAAAATATTTGTCACACTACCAATGTTTTTGACCTTTAAGGTCAACAAAACTATGGTGATCTTGGAATGCTTCTCTTAATGTTTTTCGAGCATAGAAATAAAATGTTAAATAATTTTGAGTAATCTCTTACCTTCTTAAGGTCCAAGAGACCATTTTGGGCTTAGGGGATGTTAATCACCGTCATCATTTAATATTATGGTTAAATATAATATTTGCATAATGATAAACATAATAATTTTATGATCACTAGTATCAATTCGAGGAATGAACTTGATATCCATTGGTTAGAAAGGAAAACAAGTTTCCAGAACAAGCAACTCAAAGATAGAATGGTGAGCAGAACCCAATGTCTCGGGATTTAGTGGACTAATTATGACCGAAAGAAAGGTGTTTCTCAACCTTCAAATCCTTATTGATTCAGCCAAGGAAGAAGAAGAAGAAGTTATTAGCTTGGTGATTATTTTCTTTTGAAAAACCCAAAAATCACCCATCAAAGGTTACTTATTCCTTATCCATAAGGGTAAGGAGGGCAAGGAATGTAGTGGCTCAATAAAAATCGTCGATAGTTAATATTTGCATCAAAGCATAAATATCTAAATATGGAAATGACTATATTATTATTATATTGTAAATTAGTTATTTAATTAGAAGTTATCTCTCTCTCTCTATCGCTATAGCTATATAGATATATATATATATATATATATATTATATATATATATATATATATATAGTCTATTTTTAAGACACGATGAAGCTAAACACCAAAATTGGTGTATGAGACCCCTTGTTTATGAGACAAGAGACTTGTCTCTGCACAATCGATTTGATTGTTAAAGTCTACCAAGGTGTACATACTCTATCCCCCTCTAGATTTGAACTTGTGACCTCTTAGGAGGAAATACATGTCTCTTAACCATTAGGCCCACTCAAGCTATATAATTTTTTATTTATAAATTAATCATTTTTTTATATATTGATTTTATTATTTAGATTATAACTAAAAACATAATCTAACTATTAGATGTCTTGTCTTTTTTCACCAAATATAGTGATACAATTTTTGGTAATATTATCATTTTTCATTATTTAAAATGTGTTTTTGAATGAATAAATAAATGAAATACCATAAAAAAACCCTAAGACACTTAGATTGTGGAGATTACATAGCTAAAACTTACAATTCCAGCAAAATTAACCAAAAAAAGAAAAAAAACATCAAATAATTAAAATATATTTATAAATGTATATTTAATCATTAAACTTACCTAAATAATATACATTAACTAAATTTAACAATTACATATTAATCATCCCCCATGTTGGGTGGTCATTATACACACATGAATTTGTGAGGTTCTAGATGGAAGGAGGTTGTAATGATCATAATTTATTGTTTGACACCTGGATACAGAGGGGGATGTGGGTCATGTCTATTTGGTTCAACTCGCGGGAGGTTCTGTAACCCATGGAGGTTGTATACCCAGTCAAGGCGGTGATGAAAACTTCCACAACAAAAGCACACTCAATCATGGTGGTGCTGATTGTTTTTTTCATGGTGAGAAACTACAATTATGAGAGGAAGGGTGATAGGGGTAGTACAAGAAGGATAATTACTATCATTAAGATTTTTTATCGTGTTTGGATGTAAATCTAGTAACATGAGAATTTTCACATAAGTCCCAATAAGTTTTTCGTGGTAGCGAAAACTTTGGGGGTAAGTCTTGCTAGCTTAACTCTGTGAAATTTTCCTTGATTCCACGCTGGAAGTGGTGTCTCAACTTCTGAAGAAGTGATCCTCATTGAATAGGTTCAATTTATATGTATAGGGAGTAACTTTAAATTTGTATAGTTTGTCATTAAGGTTTACTATGTTATGTTGTTAATTGGGGTTATCCTAGGTAGTTTGGAGGAAGGAATAGAATCCTCCTCGCCTAGGTTCAATTCTCACAAGTGACATGATGGATGTTGAGAGTATAGAAAATATACATATTCATCATATGGAATATATAACATTGTGCCTGTGGAGAAAAAAATGTTCACTATAATGTTTTTTTCTATTTTTCCTTTGGTTCTTTATAGGGTTATTGTTATTTGGTATGGTCACTATATTGGTGAGTCGACTAATTGGTAGATTGATACTATCGTCCTCCTGGGAAAGTTTTTCCATATTTTAGTTTGGGTGGTTTCTTGTTTCTTTCTTGGGTACAATGTCAAATTCAACGAGGAAATTCCTCTTTACCACATATATTCAAAATTGGTTGGTTGTTTGAAACCTATGGGTTGGTGAGGGAAGGATAAGGGAGGAAGAGAGTCATTTTTTCATCTTATAGATAATTACGCTATTAACCTCTGTGAGAGGGGGCCCTTAGTAGAGGTTAACAAAATTTTGGGCTAGTTCATTGAAATAAAGGTTTGGGGAAAGCCACTTGATACTTGAAGTAACTACCATAACACTATAGGTTTGAGTGATCACTATCCAAGTTTGATTTTTGACAATGTGACCAAAACAATATAATCTCCAATCATGTCACGAGGGCAAGAGGTAAAGGAAGGAGTGTAGGGGGGCAAGGTGTTTGGATTATAGAAATCAAAGGTCAAATGAAGCACCCTCCACCACACACACTCAACAAGATGTTGAGCAGACCACCAATAGGTACTTCAGTTGCACCCCACTAGAGTTTTAGAGAGAGATTACAGAGGCAAAGGAGGATTCTAGGATTAGAATGAGATTTATTTCATATTCTAATATACTGGATAAAAAAATATAATTAGGTGTTGAATACAGGTTACACTCATTCTTGTTAAACATGCTACCTGACTGTAATTGATGTATATTAGCAAATCATAGCTATTAGTAGAGTATTGAGTGGAAGATCAGAAGCTCAACAGGAAAATCAATTCCAATTGGACAAGATCCAGAGGCATATTTGAAAATTGGATTAGAAAATCAATGTATTAGTGGAACAACTAGCCAACATTGAGTTTGTTGAATCAAAGAATGACACAGTTCCATCTCAAACCATTCAGGTGGATTCTCAGACTCTCTAACCAACTAGACATGCTTCAACTGGTTTACCTAATAACTACCAGTCTATATGTTGATCCTTTTATTGTTGTCTTATAATTTTCTTATGTTAGTCTTTTGGATATCACCTCTAACCTAAGTAGGGCATCTAGCCCAATTTTGGTATGTAAAAGTATATATAGTTAGTAGTCAATATTTTTACCTGACAAAATAGTTATTGTTGTGCTATTGATTTGGTTTCTCTAGTAATAAGTCAATAACAACAACAAAACAATTATCATATATACTTTTTTGTATTCTTCCTTAATACACACTTGTCTACCTTAAAAAAATAAAATTACATATTGATGATGATGATGATGATGTTGATTAACGTCCAATAACACCAATATGGTCTATCAAACCTTCATAAATAGATTAATTGAAAGTCTTTAATATTTTATTTCTATCATCGAAAATAAGAGAGAAAAACATTCCCAGATCACTATAATTTTGTGGATTTAACAAGTCAAAAAAATTGGTAGTGTGGCAAAAGTTCTAGAAATGAGAATAAATATGAGTAAGAGTTAGACAATCCAAAAAAAATTATCATTATTAATTATATCCTTATTAAATTTAACTACTTAAAATAAAATTTACACTGATACTTATTATTTATCTTATTATTTGTATTTGTATGTAGTATTATGAGTTAATTAATAATCTAAATAACCAACGCTATAATAATGACTTAAGTTTAAAGTAAGATGAATAATTAGACCAGACAACCTAACGTTGTCTAATTATATATCAGAATTAATATTATTATAGTTTACAATGATGTACAAGACTAAATAGTTTTGTAATGTCAACTAAAAGATATACGCAAGGCAATTTTAATGAAAATGATAAGTAACGCATTATCATATGGAATAATCCTTTTCAATTTTATGAAATATTTTTTGGCGTAAATCACATGAAATTTCATTTGTCGATGTGTTTCAAACCCACTAGTGTGGTTCATTGTCAGGACAAGTTAAAGAATCAGATCCAGTATGCATGTTGAATACTCAGAGCAGCTATAATCTAACGACTATATTGACTAACGACTAACTTTGACTAGGAAACAACTAGTTAGACAGGACCCGGGGTATAACTATATTAAATTAAA
>APFE030513420.1:57958-83990 GCA_000404065.3 Pinus taeda
TTTCTGTTCTGGGACCATCCTCATACAGACAAGGCATCACCATTCTGGCTCTCCATATTTTTTCGTCTCATCTCCTCCGTCAGCAAGGATGAGACTATTTCGTCAAACTGCAAAGCAGTTGTGTTGCTACCAATTGCAATAACTAGACTATCCCACGAATCTGGTAGAGAACACAAAAAACTAATGCACTTATCTTCATTTGAAATTTTGATATCAATAGACGATAACTAACTTACCATAGTATTAAACGCATTCAGATGCTCTGTCACCAAGTCTCCGTCTTTCATCCTCAGGTTATATAGCTTTTTCTGTAGGAACAATTTATTCACCAAAGACTTGGATTGGTACAAAGTCCCTAACTTGTACCATAAAGCCTTCGCCCTAGCTTCCCTTGATACATTCAGCAATACTAAATCTGAGACACACAATCGTATTATGCTCTTTGCCTTGTGATCCATATTCTTCCATTCTTCATCAGACACTCCCATCGGTTTAGTACCCAGATCTACCGTGATCCACTGATCTTTATCTACCAACAGATCCTCCATCTTGAGTTTCCACAACTCAAAACTCTGACCATTAAATTTCTCGATCTCTATCTTTCCACTGCTTGCCATCTTCTTTCACCACCAGAATTGATCCCACAGATCTCCCACCGAACGGGGTCTACCATAGGCGCGAGCTAAACCCCTCAGTAACAAAGGTGTCCCCTTGAAGCCAAAACAACTCTGATACCGAATGGAGGTTTTAAGCCCATATAGAAATTACCTACATACAAATTCTAAAACACAGAAAATAAACAATGCGAGAGCATAACACGTAAAACACATATACACAAATATTTTCTCCTGGATCCCAAAACCAGGACTACCAGCTTGATTTTTCATTATGTTCCTTTCAATGTTACAATACATATTTATACATGTCGAAGAATCCAATACCATGGACTGAAAACCATCGCGTCCAAAACCATGGACCGAAAACCATCACGTCCAAAACCATGTGCAAAAATCATGCACAAAACCATAGGTAGGTCTGCCCAACCTAATATAGGGCTAGTCGTGGAAAGAATAACACAACCCAACAGCATCGATAAGGCAAGGAAGTTCATTGAGGAGATTCAGTTGATACATCACACAGTGCAAGAACAGCTTGGAAAGAGTCAAAGCAGCTACAAGGCAAGGCATGAAAAACACCATGTCGATCATAAATTTCAAGTTGGAGATGAAGTTTGGTTATATACTAGCAAAGAGAGACTTAAAGGGGAAGGTAAAAAGCTGAAGCCAATATGTTATGGTCCTTTTAAAATTCCGGAAAAGATTGGTAACAATGCATTTCAGCTAGATTTTCGTCCTTATATGCAAATATACTATGTTGTTAATGTTGAGAATTTGAGATTGTTTGAGCCTCCTTTGATTGATGATCAAGGAGATCATGTTCAGTTGCCATCAATAGATGATTTCTTTCCATAATATCTTGATGAAATTTAGAAAGATCTCATACTTGACAGAAGAACCAAAACTTCAAAGAGAGGGAATGTCAAATACCTTCGAGTGAAACTCAAGGGACAAAATCCTTCTAAAGCCAAATGGATGCAGATTGAGAAGGTGAGGGAGTCGTACCCTCACCTGCTGAACAATTGATATTATCTTTTGGGGTGCAAAAGGATTCCAGTGGGGAGGAATGATCAGGTGATCGGTATTTAGCTCAAAAATCAAAGTGTTCAGAATCTCTCAAAACCTGAACGATCGCCTCTATCTTGGCGATACGATCGTAATGTAACTCATTTCACTCAAAATGAAGCTCGTATGAGGAAGATATTGCATTATGTCTGCTTTGCCAAACATAGGAATTTTGCAAAAAAAAGGTAGAGTCACTGCACAGTCAGCAGTCCGTACTATTGACATGGCAGGTGACTAGGCAGGTCAAAGGGTTAGTCAATGGCCAGTAAGGTATCGCCAAGTGGCACAATTGGTGAGTTTTCTTGATTTCATTGGTGGGAGAAGGACCATTGAGGAGGACACATGTGGCAAGCCTGGAGGCCGCCACATGTCCCTACCCACAAGCCTGGCAACATTGGCACATTGTAAACTTTTATGGGCAGGTGGGCGAAGTCGAACCCGTGACCTCACCTACACAAGCCTTGAGCATTACCACTACACCACACACATATGACTTAACATATAATGATTTTATGTTATATTTATTGTGTAAATTCCGAATGGTTGGTGGAGGTGAAGGCCAACCCCGCGGGCCAGCCCCCTCCCATGTGACCACTATTGCATAACCGTCAGCCAACGACTAACCATAAATGCACGCTTAATGTAATAATCAAGATTAAAAATAATTAAACACATACTTATCCACTAATTAATGCGTAGTTAAGTTGGTGGTAATTCTGGCAGAGCTGACAAATCTAGATTTTCTCCAAAATTGGTGGAGTTAACTGGAGTTCCTCCAATTTTAGTGGATAATTCCTAGGAGAAACTGTTTTGGCCATAATGTTTGCAATTTTCGACCAATTTGTGATCAGAAAAAGTCATTCCTAGATGATTTTGATGTTTCGAGGACATTGAAGAAGGTTTCAGGAGAAGTAGAGCATTATAAACAACATTTTTTTTTCCATTTTGAGATAATACAGAGGCGCAAGCCATGGAAGCTGGACCAAGGCGATGTAGCCCAGGAGAGGTGAACTCCTTCATCAAAACACTGTGTTAAATGTTCATTTTGATGGTTTGCTATATATTTGTTTTCTGATGTTCAACATTTCATTTACATGCTATTTTTCTCATGAATTTGATATAAAACTTGACAAAATTTACCTGTTCATTCAAAAACACCATAAAGGAAACCTATGCACATGAAGAAAATGATAAGCAATTGTTTTTAATTCTGAATTTGAAATTATCACAACAAAATTAACATTCAACAATAAATCACCAGAGTACGGAGGTTTGGAAGACAAGACCTCGTGACAACCATCAGGTTGCAAAGTACAAATCTGTGCATATGTTCAGAGTAGGTGGGGTGGGAAGATGTGACAATTCAATAGATGGATTCACAACTTCTCCCACCTTGTCCCGTGGAGCTAGAGATGTTTGATGAAAAGAGGACGAAGGGTCACTTGCGATAGCAACCTTGTCCATCTTAGATTTGGAAGCTCTAACACCGAGGTATGTTGGGAGGGGTTCAAATGATTCCAACTCATGTGGATTTTCAAATACGTGAAGAAGATACTGAAACATTTCTTTGAGAAATTTCCAATCAATTTCATCTTCAAAGATTTGAAAAGCGAGATTACAAAAGCGGTCCCAAAATTTCGTAGTAGATTCATCAAGTTCTTTCCATAATTTCAGATTTTTTTTATTAAGTGTTTTATAGTCATAACGATAGAAAGCATGGATTAACTCTCTGATCATGTGATAAAATGAGTGAACAGAGGTTGCGGAAAATGTGTGACACCATTGGTTGATATGCCCTTTCAACATGTAAGCAAACAACCCACAAGAAATGTCTTCCGAAGGGACTTCGTTCCTATGACAGAAGCCTAAGAAGGAAACTCCGTGTCTCAACAAGGTTGCTCCACCTTCACTATTATACTTTATTTGTGACAAGTCATCGATGACATCTTCTGACACTTTGAAATCACGTGCATGAGAAAAACATGTCAAAGTTGAGATTGTAATGTAAGTCATGAATGATGTGAAAATATTCAAAATATACTTTAAGGGATCAACTTATCATCTGGACCTTTCCAGAAATGTTGACGGTGTTGGACCCACCCAAATGTCAAGGGATCTCCTTGGTAAGAAGTCCCAACTAGACCTCAGACTGTTTGGAATCAGAGTCCCATAAATGGGTAGTTAAGTAGTGCCTTGACCATGGTAGCGCGTAAAGGTAATTATGATAACTTTCATGGAATCAAGTGTGTGACCTTACAGTGAGTTAAGTGAGATGCATAGGGGTTCCAACACATAGAGGGGAAAAGGAAGTGTGTCCCTTAGAAGCCTATAATAGTATGCAACTTGAAAGGAACACACAAGTGGAACGAAATCACAGGCTGGAAGAAGAATAGTCCACAATCCAAAGTGACGAGTTAATACAACAACACGTCTTCAACAAGATTCATACAATTGCATAAGAAATAGTTCATACACAAATGTGTAAGTTAAATAACATATATTGCTAAAGCAACTAGAATAGTCGAACTATAATAACAACATATGCAAGAAAACGTGTTGGCTCAGTTATAATAAGTGAAATTTCCATCCATACATACACCATTGACAGCCACGAGCCCCAATAGTGGAACAATACAGTCAACACCTCCTGCTCCTCCAAAAATATGTACTCGCTCTATGTTGTGGAGAAGCCAAGGCTCGTCACAATACTCTACAAGCCTTCCATAAGAAATTCCTAGCCAAATGCTTGGCTCCTAAAATCCCCTACTATGATTTATGAGGTTCTATATATAACAAAGGTTAGGGTGACCCTTGACATTCCCCTTTAATTCTTCGACTACCCTGATGACTCTTCACATTACATATTGAATGTTCACATTCCACTAACAACACTTGGAATTTCATTTACAATATATTTACAAATAATAATACAATTTCCACATATACCCATGTTGGACAAAATAGGCTTGAGTCAACCTAACAAGACATGTCATCACTCAGGTTCTTGGGGAGATACCAACTCAGAAACATCCTCTTGATGGTCTTCAATGATGGACTTGTACCAAGTGTGGTACTACACTATTGTGTCCCTATATGAAACATACTCCTGCCTCCATGGATTTTGGGTATATGGTTCTGGAACTCTTGTCCAACTCATCTTGAAGCATGCGCAACATTGTCTTGAGTGTGGTTGTACCACCGATGTACTACTGCATCTGTGCTCAGTTGCAAGTCATCGTCGGTGGCCTCTCGCATCAACTACTCTATGTACCTATCAACATCCAATAGGACTTGTTTCTTCTTTATGGCTTGAGTGAGGGTTCCAATTGAAGGGATTCTGTGTCCCTCACTATGACATTCATACTCTTGAACAACCGTGCATAGGAAGCCTCAATGTTGGTGATGAGTAAAGGGAGCTTCTCATAATTCTGGATCAACATCGGAATCCATGCTTTGTCTATCTCTGCCTGTAGCTTCATTATATTCTACAAGTGAATCGAGGCTCCCTTGTACCTCATTGTCAATTCCTATACATGTGTAATAGAAGAATTAATGTCTTTGAGAGTTTGGGCTATCTTCACGCACTACTACTGAATACCATATAGATGGATAACCACCTTATGCACAGTAAGAAATATGCCATACAGTTTCTACATGGTGGTCTAAAGAGTCAATACTTCAAAAACTATCACTTTTCTCATCTCTGTCATAGTGGATCCTGTGGATTCTTTTGTTCCCTTCCTGACCTCTTGTAATTCCTTTGCCATCCAATCATTCTCTACTATCAAGAAGTTGATTTTTGAACTTGTGGCTTTTGCATAAGCCTTAGAAGCACTGACCATGGTAGTTGGATTTCTTCTAACATCTGACACAGTCACCCTTTCCTCTATGTGTGCAGGTGATGCGTGATCATCTGGGAGCTACTTTCTTCGCGCCTGTACAATCCTTTGTTGTGACTCATCAAATGACAGATTGTACACATCTATCACCAGATCATCATCAAGGAGAACAACCTCTCCTTGCTCACTCGGGTTTGGTTTTGATTTTGGAGGTGGTGGAGACTGTAAGGCAACCTCGGATGCTCTTGGCATGATGCCAGTGTCTTGGTCCTATGGCTCTTGTTCCAACTCCATGTCCATTTCTTCAACCATCTACTCAATCTACTCAGAAAGTTCCCAAACCTGCACCTACTCACCCTCTTCTTCACCTTCTGGCTACTCTAACTCCTCAACCTGTATAGGCGTAGTTTTCTCTATCATTGTGTCTTGCCTTTCCTCTTGTTCCTATTTCTTCTTCTCCTCCCTTTCTCTCTTTATTAGCTCTTACTCTTCTTTCATCTTCTTTTCTATTTCCTACAACTTTCTATTTGCATCCTCCAACCTTTGCTTCTCTCTCTTCCTCTATTCTACTCTCCTTTCATGCCATTGCCTCTTCACCTCTATCTCTAAAGCTACTTTCTCAACAAGAGGATCTTCTCTGAACTTGCAGCTTTGCTCGGCCTCTCGGTTCTCAGCAATCTTCCTCTTACCTTTGTCTCGTGCTAGTTTTCTACTCACTATTGTTGTTGTTGTTGTTGCTTCTTGTGGTGCTACTTCTTGTAGATCCCCTTTCCAGTATATAGCCATGCTGACCGGTTCATTAAGCCTAGAGGCATTGTAGCAATACCTCCAAGGGTCTTCCTCTAGCCAATGACATGCCCCGTGGGTCCATGGATAATACACCTTCGCACAGTGGTTCTTGCATATGCAATGGGGATCATATGAATTGAAACTCTTAATGCCAATCTCAAACTTCTTCATGTCTTGGACCTCGGCATCCGCATCCTTAAAGCTTTGGATCTCGTACAATCCAATCCGCAAAGGAAGAGTGGGCCATGGTGCCTTCTTCCTTCTATGCAATCTTGTTGATAACCCTGTGGAGATGTGATATGAAACCTCTTGCATGACCAACTTATCTGTGACAAACCTTGGTAGCACATGTAGAGGCTTCTCTCCACCAAACATCTTGATGAAGGCGTCACTGGGTGAGGCATACCAATCTACAATGTTAAGCAATGCCCGCATCACTTCTTGGGACATGTAAGGTGGATCCTGTTCAAATATCATCTTGTAAACTGAGGTGATGAAGTGGTCAGATAGCCTCCCCATGACTCCTTGGTAACTACACTTAGAAAGTAACTTACAATAAATGTTCACAGAATCCTCTGATGATGTCCATGTTCAACCCATGCTAGGAAGTTGATGTTGGGCACATATTGCATCAAGCAGGTATGCATACATATAGAATGGCCTTCCTTTATTTTCCAACTGATACAACACAACCACCCAATTCTTTGGAAAGGTATTCATACTCTCTTGACCATATAAGCGACATGCAAAGATGATCAAGAGTTGGTAGGCCTTCCTGAGTGACTTAGTCTTGTAGACCTGATTGCGTGTTAACCTGAACTTTGATGGCTCTTTTACCGAAAACTTCACGATGTCTATAGTGTTCACATTATTGTTGGGAGTATCGAAGCATTCATCCATGTGGTTCACGGACTATGGTAAGTGATACATCTGATGATAGTTTTCTGTCCTAAAAGTAGCAAGTTATGTTCCGCTGGAACTGCTCAATGTCATCATCTTGAGATCTGTATGGGAGACAATCTAGTGAATGATGCCTGCACATGGGAAGGCAAGGTATCTGCATGCAACTTTGTACAAGCATGAATTATGGATGTTGACATAGACCTATCGATATTCGAGATCTTCCTTGAAGCTTCCTGCAAATATGTCCTTTATTTCCTACCATTGTAATCTTCATGTCCTTCTATATGAACAATTGCGCGTCTGCATAGAATGAAAAGTTCATTGATACCTATTTAGCTACATCGCCATTGTTTCTCTCTAAAGCATCCTTTGATATAGCTCCCTTGGAAACCATGTTGCATGTACTCCTGAAGAGCTTCTCAACAACTGTTGCAACTAGAGATAGAGAGGACACTCGTGGCATGCAAATGTTAGCTTAAAATAAATAAATAAAACACTTTAGGGATTGATCATGCAATAGACTGGGCAACTGTTGGGAAATATTGTGCAATTTTTACTTTCAGAGGTGAGGGACTGTTAGTTAGATCTGCACATTATGCAGTGCCAATTTCCAGTGAGAGGTGATGATGAATGGAACTGTGCCATCCATTGTCCAGTGTGGTTGTTGATGATTAGAACTGCACAATGCGTAGTTGAGGTTGGCTTTGATGCTGGATGGGATTGGGTATTGCGCAATCCCAGTGGGAAAGACTCTGGAACTACACAGTGCACAGCTAGAGCCAGTATCTGGAAGCCTATTCTCAATTCCTGGAGCCAAGGCAAAGCCTTGAGATCCAAAAATGCATAGTACATGTTGAGAAGAGCTAGATTCGGGCCAAGGAAGTCCTGATCTACCCAAGGGAAACTTGAAAACGAGGAGATATGATTGTGTGAGTGAAGGCTAGTGCAGATCTGAGTAAATAGTGATGCATGCAATCAAAACAAATGTAAGAATCAATTAAACATAAGAACAACGAAACTTCTAGAGAGAGTCATTGCAGTGATGATTGTTAGTGAAAAAAATGGGTTATTCATGTGACACTTAGGAAAGGCAATGAAAAACTTAAAAAATCACTCATAAAATCTAAAAAAAATGACAACGCTAGCAGTCATTCAATAAAATAGGCAAAACAACATTCACACAAGCCAAGGAAACAAAAGCAACAAAAAAAATTGCAAAAGACAAGAAAATAAAAACTTATCCATAAAATTTGTGCTGACTATGCTAAAGGTTTCTAGATGCATTGGGAATGCCAGAGATCCAAGATAGAATGTGAAAATGAGCTATGGAAATGTCCATTAAATAGATTTGACCGTTTTAGGGTTTATGAAGCGAAGTCCAAAAATCTAGGAAAACGAAACAAGTGGCTGTGGTTTCTAAAAATAACTCAAGTATAACTCCCATTGCTAAAATAGATCCCTATTTTTTTAGGGATGATTTTTCATTTTTTTCTTTTTTTCTTCTTCGGGAAAGGCTTCCATGCATGCATGGATAAATTGTGCAATTATGGGGGGAAACCAAGAAACTTGTTGGCACATGCATCAGACAACAACTGAGGGAACGCTTCTGTGCAGAACCTGGGTTGAGTCACTCTGGTTGCTTCTAATGCTCTACATAGTTTCCTAGCTAAAGAGAAGTTTCTAGTTGAGTCTATGCATTTCTGGATCTAAAGCTCACTGTCGGGTTGAACTACGCATTTCTTGAGAGAAAGGTTGGTTGCCCTCTAGGACTGCACAGATTGCCTAGGCAATGCAAGAAATAGATTGTAAAGAAGTCACGTGGAGGTCAGCTTGCGGTTAATTAGCAAATACAAGTCGTAAAGAAAAATATAAACTTGATGAAAGCAGAAGTACCTGCGTAGTGTAAGACAACCTACTAATATTTTAGTAGGGAGGATCCAAAACGAAGCGAAGGAAAAATTTTGAAGGGTGGTTGTAGCCGCTACAAGAGGACAACTATATTTGTAATTTCTGGCCCAACCTTACTGGGCACAATGTCATGGTCTAATCTGAAATGTGTGAAATGTCTTGTTTCAATCATGTTCTTATGTTAATGGCATATGGAATTTGGTTACAGCGCATGGTTTTGCGTGAGACCTAGCCTATTAGAAGCTAAAGGTTCTATTTTTCTTTCTATCTACGATGCACATGTTTCTTGCTTGAACTGAATATAGATGGGTTTGACCTAGATCTTTCTAGGTTTATGCCAGTGGACAATTATATTTGTAATTATAGGCCCGACCCTCGCGGGCACAGTTGGAGCAATGGATGGCTCAAGACCTTAATTCTATGTTGGTCGCTTGTCACCACTAGGCTCTCGATTTGGATCCCTATTTTCTTGATCTCTTATGCAATTTCGTTGGTAGATGTCTAGGGTTGAAGTGACCCCCGATAGTCTCTTGCTTCCGAGTCTAGATTTTGTTCAGGTCAGCTTCAAGATATAACGATAGTCAATTATTTGACTTGCATGTGCATCAAAATGGTTCATGTCACCTCTGGCAAAGGAAGGAATGACCAGGGAACCCTTGGCCATGGGAAATAGAGAAAAGCGTCCCCTTCTCAAGCCAGTCAGCCCAGCTCATCAGGGGGGACAATGTATAGGCGTAATTTGGCATCTAGAATTATTAATGAAGTAGCCCAGGCTTACTATTTAGGTAGTTCAACCTCAGTTAGAATATTCATTGCAAAATCGGAAGAGGAGATTAAACAAAAAGAGGAAAGTCTAGAATTGATCTGGACGAGTGGCAAACAATGGTTCCTGACCTTGGATATACTCGCGGAAGATCCACACAATACAAGAAAATAGTCCACTTATACCTGATGATGAAGAGACTTTTGGCTAAAGCTCTAGAGAAATTTCCAACAAGCATACATATGTCATGCCATGGGAACCCAGATTATAATAGGGAGTTTTAAAAGATCCAATTTCAATTGCAGCAGAAAAATGGTCATGTCAGCCGCATCGAGCAACACATCCCATGTATCCCTCACACTTAGCTGCCAGGCTCTACTGTGAAGGAACCTGCTCCTATTGATTCAGTTGATGATGAGTAGAGTGACATTGCATCCCTGGTTGAAGTTTTGTACGTAACAATTTCAAATTTTTAGGAATGTTGTCAGATATGTTTATAGTTATCTAGATAGTAGGAAGAACAAGGATTCTCAAACATATATAGTGTGGCTAGCAATACTCGCTTTTTGTTTCTAGATGGGTTATCATGTTGTTAGGTGGCCAACAGACCTGGTTTCCCACTGGGAAAGTTGAGGCCACCTAACCATATGAAATATGGATGTAACCTACTCTTTTGATAGAAAATTAATGGAAAGGACCTACCAAACTTACAAAAAAAATTATAACTTTTTTTTTATCTTTAATTAAAAAAAATGTTAGAAAATTAAATTAAAATAAAATATTTATAAAATATTTTGATTGTGAAATGAGTTATGTTTTTACAACATGTGGTATTGATAAGCCATGGTATTGAACCATGTGTAGAAATTAGACTGTATATTTGCAACTGCTCATGAAGTTTTAATCAAAATCACAAGACACAAACTTACACTATTGCTTTGCGGGCATTAATTCACAATTTAGAACAAAAATTTCAAGCATGCAAGAAGAAATAACACACATACAACAAGTATTTTTATCTGGGGAAAATAATTTGCTAAAAACCCCAATGCCTACTTGCATTAATTAAATGAATAGATATGTATTACAATGGCTTTTCTCAACTGATCTCACCCTGCAAGTGCACAACCTATCTCTCTACTCATTAAAGGCCTCTGACCCAAACTTAGTCAAATTTTGCCTTGGCTTGATTTCCTATTTCCTTTTGTTGTTACTTGAAGAATTAGCCCCTATTATTTAGTAAATTCCCTCAATTTAATTTCACAATTCCTTTGGGTTAATCACCTGGCCTCATGCAACACCTGTACACTCAAGAATATTCTACAACTAATGTTACACTACCTTAGAATCTCCACCTCAACTGGGTAACTCAAATTATCTGCATGCACTAGCTATTTTGGGCTTATTGATCAGTTAACTAGATGATCACTGAGTTTTATTGAAGTCCCACTGCTTAACTGACCTTCCACTAGTTCCTCCAAAAGTTGGAACTAGTTCAACTGAAAACAACCTAAGATAAATAACCTTGATTGCTACAAATTAGCAATCACACATGCATAAATGAACTCTAACTCCTCCAACTCGAATTTATTGAGTAAATTGGGTGACACAAGCCATGTCACACAAGTTAACATCGTCTAAGTTGTTTGCTAATGTGCAAATTCAATTTTTCTCAATTTAATCAAGGCAAAATCAAATTGAGAGTTTCTTGTTGAATTTTTCAACTCTCCCTCTCAACAAGAAATGGATTATCATCCACCCCTATCCTACACTGTAGAACTTGAAATTCCCTCTTAATAAGGCCTTTGTCAAAATGTCAACATCTTGTTCCTCTGTTAGAATGTACTACAACAAAATTATTCACCTTTGCACACAAGCCTGTAAATGGTGATACTAGATATCTATATTTTTGGGTCGATCATGAAAAATAGGATTTTCATAGAGCTTGATGCAACTCTGATTATCACATTAGATCACAGTTGGATCCATCATATGACCAAGAAATCCAACAAGTATCTTTCTCATCCATATCACTTCACATGATGCTAGACTATCAGCCATGTATTCTACTTCTGCCGAGCTGATCGCCACATACCTTTCCTTCCTACTGTACCAAGAAACCATTGTAGACCCAACACTAAAAATTCCACTTCTTGTACTCTTTTAGTCTGATGGACCTCGCACCCAATCTGCATCTATGAAGCCACATAATTTCATTCCCTCTATTTGTATGTACTGTAGTACAAACTAGGTAGTACCTCTGAGGTACTGTAGAACATGCTTAGCTTCCCTCCAAAATAATTTGGTTGGCCTAACCATAGCTTTGCTCATTTGGTTGATTGCATAGCACATTTCTAGTCATGTGTTCACAAGATACATTAGTGAACCAAACAACTACCGGTAAATAGTAGCATCCCCTTCCTCAATTGAAGTGGCATACTCTTTCCTCCAATTGGTCACTAGAGGTGTCTCCATGGTTTTGCAACTGTCCATGAAGAGCCTATGAAGTATCTCATTGGCATACTTTCCTTGAGAGACAAACAATTCCCTCTCACCTTACCATAATTCCAATCCGATGAAGTAGTGCATGAGATCCATGTCCTTCATTTCAAACTCTCTTGCAAGGTCCTCCTTGCAAGATCTGATCATCTTCTCATCACCAGTTAAAATCAAGTCATCAACATATAATACAATAATCAACAATTTACCTTCTACCAATATATGATAAAGGTTTTCATATGTTTCACTTTTGGTGAATCCCAAACCAGTGAGATACTTATCAATCCTGGTGTACCAAGCATGAGGTGCATTCTTAAGACTATACAACACTCTCTTGAGTACGCACACATGTGACTCTCGATCAAAGTATTAAATCCATTTGTTTTCTCAATATACACCTCCTCGTCAATAACTCCACTGAGGAATGTTGTTTTCACATCCATTTGGTGAATCTTCCACCCCATCAATGCAACCAGATTAAGAATTGATCTAATGGATGAGTACCTTTCTATAGGAGAAAAGGTCTCCTCATAGTCAATCCCCTCAACTTGAGAGTACCCCTTGGCCACAAATCTGACCTTGTACTTTTCTATGCCTCCATCTGCCACATGTTTTACCTTGAAGATCCATCTTGAACCCATAACTGATTTATTTGCTAGTCATGGGACCACTTCCCAAACATTGTTCTTCACAATGGATTCATATTCCTCAACCATTTCATCAACCCACAAAGGTTTCTCTACTGTTTCCTAGAAAGAGGATATCTCAATCTCTACAAGTTCAGTGATTAGAGCCATGTAACCAGTGTACTGATTTGGTGACATTCTCTTCCTATGCTGAATTGAAGTAGCACACACATTCTCCCTCGTATCCTACACAAGTCTCTTAGCTTCCCTGGTCCTTTTCCTGCCTTCTTTGGATGCTTCTGCTTGAGTGATTGTCTCCACTCTCTGATCTTCAACTTGTGGCCACTCTACAACTACTTGAGATTCCTCCTTTGGAGCTAAAATCTCTTCTTCTGGTGGGAACTAAATTTCCCTCTCAAGAGAGCACCAAATCACTTTATCTTCATCAAATTTGATATCCCTTCGCGAAACTGTCATTCTGAGGGATGGCAAGTACACACGGTAGTTGTGGGGAGTTTCTATGTAACCCAAAAATAACCCCAATTATGCTATAAGATCTAACTTCTTCCTTGATTCTTTGGAGACATGGCAATAAACAAAGGCTCCAAAAATCCTGAAGTGCGACACATCCGACTTTCTCCCCAAGAAATCCTCCTCCAGTGTAATCATTCAAAGAATTCAATGAGGACTTCATTTCTACAAATAGGCTGTTGTGTTTCATGCCTCAACCCATAAATGCAGAGGTGAATAGGCTGTTGTTTCATGCTTCAACCCACAAATGCAGAGGTAGGCCTTGATCATGCAGCATCACCCTTGATGGTCCCATAATGCTACATTTTTTCCTCTCATCCACCCCATTTTGCTGTGGGTTGTGGGGTGATGTTAACTTTCATCAAATGCCTTCTTTTGCACAAATAAATTTAAATTCATTTGACACGTACTCACCTCCATTATCTCCCTTGAGAGCCTTCACCTTCTTTCTTGTTTCTTTGTCAACCAGTGCTTTGAATTCTATGATCTTGGAGAATGTCTCATCCTTCTTCCTCATGAAGAAGTTCCAACACTTCCGTGAGTAGTAATCAATAAAAATGACAAAATATTTTTGTCTAACAATGGAGGTTGTTAAGAAAGGTCCACAAACATCAGAGTGGATCCTTTTAAGGACTGCATGTGATTTATTGTCCCGATCACGGAATGTGGATTTTGTGTACTTCCCCAAAGTACATCCTTTGCATACATCATGTTTCCCAAGTGATTCTTTGCGGAGGTCTGTGGTTATCTGTTGCATGATCTTCAAAGTGCCATGATGAAAATGGCCAAGTCTTCTATGCCAAAATTCATCAAAATCACGACTTTGCACCTTCTCCACTTTTGTTCTCAATGTAGCACAATCCTCCGGATATAGCTTGTATAGTTTCTTTACACAAATCATGATCTGCTTCACCTATCCTGTGGCTATGTGCCTTAGGAATTCCTTTCCTTTACTGAAGATCACATCATAACCACAGTCTTCCAAAACTACAATAGAGACAAGATTTTTCGTTAGGCCCAAAACGAACATGACATCCTTGAGCCTGAGGGGGGAGCCTAACTCCCTTTTAAATGTGATTTCACCAATCTTGGTCACGTTATAGCTTCCTTCATCCCTCGTCTCGATGTGAATCTGCAAATATTTTTCTTCCAAGTCATTGAAAAAGTCTTTATTCCCCATGTTAGTGTCAGTGTCTTCACACTTCCATCAGTGATCAAATTGCTCTTTTGCACACATATTAGGTGTCTCATCCAATCAGCTGCATTCCATTAGGTCATAAATCAACTGATGGTAGTGGTATCATGTCAATTTCCCTCATGACATTCACATGTTGACCTGTTCATACATTTGTTTTAGTCATTTACTGTCATTATATTTCATTTCACTCATAAAAATCAGTTTTAGGGTTTAGTCTCACTAAGTCTTAGGGTTTGTCATCATGGTCATCCAAATTTGAATAAAAAGGTCAACAGGCACATGAGGAAGATAAATAAGTTCATAAGATCATAAATTTACTTTTGTCATGTTCAATAATTCTTTTTTACCTCAAAACTATGTGTTGAGGTGAAAACAGAGTTTTTCCATTTTTGTACAAATTTCATGTAATTTAAATGTTTCTATATGTAATAAGTATTCAATAGTTGTTCCTGGTGACCTAGTGACAAAGCAAATTCCTGCCATTACAAAAATTCAATGTATAAGTCCACCTGCAAAAGGAAAAAGTCAGAATGTAAGTGAAAAATAGCATTTTTGAAAAAGTTGGCAAAACATTAGAAAAGTGGGTCTTGGTTAATGAAAATTTAAAAGAGAGGGATATAAAATTCCAATTCATTTGTTTAAGTCTTCATTGTTGAAATTGAATGAGACAAAGGGAGAAAAATCATGTTTTGAAGAAAGAAGGAAAACAGGGGAAAAAATCCCAACATTTTACTGGCGCTGTGCACCTAGGTCTTGGCGCTGCGCAACTGTTGTAGTTTTCTGATACAAAATTGGTCTGGCGCTGCGCATACAATGAGCGATGCACACTTAAGAGGTAGCATTGCGCACCTATCCACTAAGTTTCAAAATGAAAGTCACCCTAGTTCACTTCAAATTTCTTAATTGGCCTCTCATCAAGTAAGTAAAGCTTCCCACCTAGTTTAGCAAGGGTTTTTCATCAATTGTGGTGATTTTCATATCTCAAAAAATTAAACCTTAGCTATCCTCCAAATTTTCTCATAGATTTACAAAGGGTACTTGTTTTTTGTTGTTTCTATTCCCTTAATCTATTTTCCTAAATCCCATTCCCTCTCCCAAAATCATCAATATTCACTCCCCAAACCCCACTCCCATTACCAAACCCTATTCCCAAACCCTAACTCCCACATCCTATTCCTTCACTGCATCCACTTCATTGTCAAACCCCTCATTCCACATTCATAATACTAGTCACTTCCCTCATTCCCAAAAGAAACCCTTCCTCCTAGCATTCACTTTCTTATACACACCACTTGCCTCATATTTCAAAATCTCTTCATACTCATCTGCTTTCACTTCAAATTCATAAGCATGGAGATAGATTCGGACTATGCGAGGGAAGATGAAACTCTCAGTGATTCTTCCAGAGAAGCTCATGTACCAAAAAAGCCACACAAAGGGGGAAAGATCATCTGGGAGGAGCCCACCACTCTTACAGAATTACTTGCTTGAACTCTTGCTGTAACTTTCTTTAAACACGAGTCTTGTTATTAGTTTTGTGAAATGGTAGAGAGGGTGAAATTTCATCATGAGCTTGCTAGGTTGTTTGTTCTTCATCTTCACAATGGCCAGGTGAACCTTGCTGGTGTCTCTTCACCTTGACACCTAATACCATTGCAGCAGCAATAGGCATCCCTAATGTAGGTGAATAGTGGAATAAGGGACAGCATGTGGGTAGAGAACATTATGAGCCTTACATTAAGGCTGGATATCACAAGCAAATCAGTAGGGTTTTTCCTTTCAAATACTTGCAGAACATTTATGCTCCTCTCATGAATCTCGTCACCAAGTATTTCACCTGTGAAGGAAGGTTTTCCCGCCTATATACATATCATGTCAGATTTTTGATGCATTTCAAAAGAGTGAGGATAATGAATCTCCCATACTTTATATGCAGGAATATTGAGAAAATGGCTCTCTATGTGCAAAGGAAACCTTTTCCTCATCAATTCAACAAAATTTACCACTTCTCACTGATTAAAATTGTTGTTTTGCATCAACTAAGCTTGTTGAACATACCATGGGATACCTTTATTGCCCATGAGATTTTCAAAGGCCCTTAGGTGATTCCATCAATGCCTCAAGAAGAAGGAGGGCCATCAGGACAACCAGGTGTTCATGATATTGAAACTACAGGTGTGCCGGTGTTTGTCACCTACGAGAGAGGCACCAGGAGGCTTTTTGCTGCTGCCAGGCGAGTACTATCTCCACCAGGGGTGGAAGGGGTCTCGTTTTCTTCACCAGACCACAGGCAAATGTTATCTTCACCAGGGGTGAAAGGGCCTTTGCCTTCTTCTCCAGCTATATAGGTTGGCCAACAATCAATGAGCAAAGACAAAGGGAAACAAAATATGCATAAGTAGGTCCTTCTTGAAGGGCAAGACAAAGATTTTGTTTTGATTGAGGAGGATGTCACTGATTTGGGCTCTCAAAGCTCAAGACTCAAAGACATGGCTATCAAAGAGAAGGAGGCTGAAATACAAGCCTTATCACTTGATCTTGAGAGGGCCAAGTGGATCATCATTTTTCTTGAGAAAGAAAACAAGCAACTGACAAATAAGAAAGCTATTATGGAGCTGCAAATGATTAGGGAAAATAGGCAAATGGAAAAGAAGAGAAAAATCAAGATGACCTCCCTTGAGCAAGAAATTGAGGATGACCGAGAATCATGGTTGGAGAGGGTGAACATTCACCTGGAAAAGATGCTTGAGAAAGCCAACAAAGAGAAGAAAATGTTGCACCATATGGCCTATCACTACCTAACCCAGAACAAAATTTGCAAAACAAGGGTGAAGAGATTGAAGGCTAAGCTAAAAAGAGCTTTGAGGAGCAAAAAAGAGCAAGATAAATTCAAGATCTTGGTTGAAGCATCACCAACAAAGCACCTAACAAAGATCACTCATGCCAAATTTCAAAAAATTTGGAAAAGTTTTTGTCAATTTTGAAATTTTTAATGTAAAAAACAGGTTTTTTCAGCGGTGGCACTACGCTTTTGTTGGGAGCATCCATTTGAAAAAACGTTTATATTTTTGGAATCAGCATGGAAAAATATGAAAGCTCTGAAATGGCTGAGAATTATGGACAAGTTCTAGGTCTCCAAAAGGGCAAAAAACACCCAAAAAATGCCCTCTCTATCATTTTTTTGCCACACAGGAAGCAGTCTTGGGAGAATCAATTTTTGGAGGGGCAAATGGAATCCAAATTTAGAACTTCACGTTGTTCCGGAAAGTAGACTCATCAAGTTTTCCAACGAGCTATCATGTACCTGATTTGGACTCCGGTAAGCTTTCCAAAATTGGCCTTGAAAAGGCGCTGCGCATAGGATCAGTGGCACTGCGCATAGGAGGAATTCTGCCAGTTTTGCTTGATTTTCCAGATTTCGCCTAGTTTTCTCTGCAATTGATTTTTTCTTGCTCGCTTGGTGAAATTATCATGTTAAATGATGTAATTTGATGTAATTATGCATGTAAAACACTTAATAGGATAGATACATCAAGTCAAAGGTGGTTTTGAATTGAATGAATTGGTTTCCTTGGTTTTAGAGGCAAGCTGTTCCAGTGCCTATATTCCTGTTCTTAGTTTAGATATGGTTGAAACCACCCCTTTTCTCATGGATTCGACCTTGATAACTAGATTGAGTGGTTTCCTTTCCTATATCATGTACTTTTTTATTCATTTGTAAAGGTTGGACTTTGGCAAAAGTGTTGGACTCACTGAACATTTTGTATTAGCAATTAGCAAGGAATAAAACTAGGTTTCACAACTATTTTTGTGGGATTCTTGTGACAGTGAGTTTATTTATTGTTTCTTCTTTGTAATGAGTTTTTCTAATGTTTTATATGTATCCACATCTTTTTCTTTCTTCTAAACTAAATGAATCAAGGTGAATAGACAAAATACACTAGATTTACAGTGCTTTGTCTTGGGATTACATTTAGTTTTCAATGTTTTCACTGTTTGAAGAGGATTCATAGATTCTTATGCCCTCCTCAACTCCTCATTTGTATTACTACACCATTTTAATCGTTTGTTAGTACATAAGCTATTTTCTACCCTACCCCACAGGACATGACTGTATTCCTGAGTTCATTTCCCGAATCCAATTTGCCTTCTCAAATTGATCTAGCAACGAACCATCAAAATCAAACAAAATCCTCTGACCTAACATACCTAGCATAAAATCAGCATTCATTTCAATCATCTCAAGCCCTAGTTGCCATATTCTAATTGAGATTGACAAGGAGAGAGCCCTCTCCCGACCTGGTAGGGCTAGCTACCAGGTTAAGCGTGGTTTGATGTTACCCTAGACCTGCCTTCTTTTAGCCTGAGGTAGATTTAGGCACTAACACCCTATCATGTGGAACGAGGCACTTGATTCCAAGTACCAAATTCTCCCCATCACTGTGTTGTCCATGCATGAAATGAGGGTAAATTCAGCTCAAATTGTGAAGTCAAAGCTTCACCCGCTACTCCTTTCGAGGTCTTCCTGCTTTCCTTCTTGTGTGGACACTTCATGGCATAGTGCTCGAATTCATGATAATGGAAGCATTTGATTTTTGACAAGTCATTCTTATCTCCCCCTTGACTGGATTTTGGTTTGGATTGGGATTTCTTCCCTTTTCCCTTCTTTTCCTTTCCATCCAATGAAAATTTTTCTTCATCCTCACCCTTGGATGAAGTCCCATATCTGGTATTTTGTCTTATTTTATCCTGTACCAAGTCAGACCATAAGCGCTCCCAACTTTGTAGTTTCTCCCTCCCTTTCATTGAATCTTGATAACTATTCCAGCTCTTTGGAAGGCCCAGAAGGGATAAGGTTACCAAGTCTTCTTCAGGGATGTTAAAACCAACCCCACCAAGTTCATCATAACACTGTGTAATCTTGCACAGATACTGCAGAATTGTGTCATTCTTCTGCATCTTGATACTTCAAAGTTTATCCTTAAGGTCCAGCTTCCTATGGTCACTACTATTCTCGAACAATTTTGTTATTTCTTTCCATATCATGAGTGAAGTTTCCTTTCCATGGACATTTGAGAGAATATTATCTCGTACTCTCTTCCACTGAGCAAGGTTCTAGGCATCAAATGCTTGTGGTTTTGCAACTACTGCCTCCATGCAGTCCTTCCATGCAACACAATTAGAGGTGTCTTCCAAGGCATACTCTAGCCTTAGTCCATTGAAGGCGATCTTCTCAGCTATGAAGAAATCTTGCTACACCAATCTTCAAATTTGAACCTCTAAGAAACAAATTTGATTTTCCTGCTCTATTGTGAATCTAGCTCTGATACCATGTAGAAATTACACAACATATTTGCAACTGATCATGAAGTTTTAATCAAAATCACAAGACACAAACCTACTTTACTACTTTGTGGACATTAATTCACAATTTAGAACAAAAAAATCATACATGCAAGAAGAAATAACACACATGCAACAAGTATTTTTATCTGGGGAAAACACTTTTCTAAAAACCCCAATGCCTACTTACATTAATCAAATGAATAGAGAATTATTACAATTTATTTTCTCAACTGAGATCACCCTGCAAGTGCACAACCTATGTCTCTACTCATTGAAGGCATCTGACCTAGACTTAGTCAAATTTTTCTTCAGTGTAAGATCCTATTTCCTTATGTTGTTCCTTGAGGAATTAGCCCTTGTTATTTAGGAAATTGCCTAAATTGAATTGCACAATTCCTTTGGGTTGATCACCTAACCTCATGCAACACCTGTACACTCAAGACTAGTCTACAAATGATGCTACACTCCCTTGGAATCTCCACCTCAACTGGTACCATCCCATGACCTCCTTTTTCCTCCTAAAACATATCATTTGCCTACTTCTTTCCATCATATATCTCTCAGATCCCTTGAAAATTGATTAGTTAATAGTCCTATAGTTATTAAAATGCATTAAAATTGATTTAGGAGTTTTATGTTAACGAATTAGGAATTTTGGTAAAATGGCTACAGGAAGTTCCAACATCCTGTAATGGTTCATTGTTTGACATGTTGGCATGACAGCTAGGCTAGAGCGAAGGGTAGGGATGAAAAGTAGAATGTCCAAGCATGGGCGAATACCTATCCTACAACAGAATCGACCCTCCTACATGCACGGTCAACGAAGGTCAAAGTATAGCATGTTGGCAACAAAGGCTGCAACAACAAAGCATTCTAAATTGATTTAGTTTTGTTCCTTTTTGAAATCAGTTTAGGATAGAAACATTTTAAAAATCACGACATGATAAAAGTGGCAACAGCCACATCATGAATGTACATTCGTTTTCGAAATGTAAGGGTTGTAAAAACATATGTAAACACAGTTCTGAGTAGTCAGTAGTTGGTTATCGTTGTTTCATTTGAAAACAGAGTTTGAACTTAATATCAAAGACATAATTGCAGTCACGATCTTTTGCTTGTTGCGTTGATTTGATAATCGCTTGATCACAGTCCAGTATACCTCTGGAACGCGGACAGACCCTGCATTAACTTGGTATACTGTCATTTCCTTTTCATTTGCAACTTAGGGTATTAAATGATATGCACAGTAATTAGAATTGGTTGTTGATTTCAATAGAATGCGTATGGTTTATGTTTATGATAGTGCTTGAACAGTTCATCACTGAGATCGTGAATTGTATCTTGTAAGGGATTCGATCCTTTGTTGTCTTTTAAAGCAATGTCATGAACTCTGTTATCATTTCAAAGTATGCTTACAATTTCTATATGTTTTTATCTTGCATGAATATTAGTGAATGCTGAGTATTTGCTGAACAGGGGTTTTATGCATAGTGTCTCTGTAAGGAGATTGAAATCTTGGTTTGCAATGATACACAATGTTTTGATTTGGTAAATGAATTGAATGACAGTGTTGTAATTAGGTAGATTAACTGAGTGACCTAAGTGTTTTGGTGATAGGTAACATACCTCAATCTTCCGTAAAGAAGTCCTGTTACCTACCATCATAACCATTTAGCTAATAATCCTTTATGTCTATATACTTTAGACGCATGCCTCTAAGTCTGCGCATCCTGGTCGACAATAAATATAGCCTAGTCTAGCACCCTAGACAGGACACTACATTTTGGCGCCATTGCCGGGGAGGCGTACTTAAAGGATTTAAAAAGAAAAAAAAAATTCAATAAACAAAAATAAGCAAAAACACAGTTAGAAATCATGTTCATTTATGCCTAGATTTAGAGACAGTCAGAGTAGATTCATAAAAACCCCCCACCATTCAAAAACTAACCCATCATCATCAGGAGCAGACTCTTTAGGGAATTCAACACCAGCTGAGGAAGTCATCATCCAAGCATTAGAGGATAAACAAAAGTCAGGACAGAGACTTACTCACATCGAAAGGCAAACTTTATTAACACATAAATCGCAGAAGAAGTATTTTCCTAGGTCTTCCACACAAGGAGAAAATAGCACAGTGACCGAACAATCTTTATTTAATCTCCTCTTTAAAACAAGTGACACTGAAACAGAGAAACCTATTAGAATGGCTGAGGAAGGAGATGGATCAGTACCAAATCAAGGACATAGAGACGAAGAAGAGTCAACTTTTAAGTTTCCTATACATGAACCACAAGAAGATGATGAGATCAAAATGAAGAACATACCTCCATCTGTGCTACCAAACTTTTATGGTATGGCTTTAGAAAATCCAGACGCATTCTTGTTTGATTTTGACATTGTATTTCGAACATATGGCTATACAGATGATGCCCATAGGCTTAGACTCTTTCCAGCGACATTAAAGGCATCAGCCTTAAGATGGTTCATGAGGCTTGGCGAGCATGCTATAGTTGATTGGGATGGCATGAGAAGAATATTTCTAAGGAAATATCAACCTTATTGTAGATCCAAAGATTCTAAATATGATATCTTTAGAATGAGCCAACAAGAGGATGAAACCTTAGAAGAATACTTAGAACGGTTTGTCTAAAAATTACAAAAATCCAAACACCGAACTATGCCTATTGATCTGATCCGCACAATATTCTTGAAAGGCATCCGAGAGGAATACATGGATGATCTTAACTTGATGGGCAAAGGTGACATTTCTGCTTTACCCTTTGAAGAAATCGCTGAGTTATGCGAAAAGTATTCAAGGAGAAAAGCTAAAATGGGAAAAAGAACCCTGTCATCCAAAGTCACAAAATCTGCCTCAGCAAGTGTCACAAGGGCTGAAATAGAGAATCTGTTAGAAGAGTTTAAAACAGATATGTTAAGCACCCTAGGGAACTAAATTGACACTCTAAAAGCTAAAAAGAAACAAGAAGCTGAAGATCAGATAATGGCTATTTTCTTCCCAAAGTGTCGGAAGAAACATGCATTAAAAGATTGCCCACTAGAAAACATCCAAGTTTGTGCTTTCTGTACTGAACATCATGATATATTTAACTGTCCTAAAGTTAAGGTTTTTCAGAACTGTAATATGGTAGCTAATGCAGAGATGGAAAACATGTATTACATGGGCACAAAGAGACCATGGCAGCCAAGGCCAGCACCTCAAGGTATGTTTCCAAATCAAAATTTGCAATTTCCTGTAAATGATCAAATGTATGCATAGAATTCATGGAATGTACCAATGCCATGGCAGCACCAAAACCACCCACAGCAACGATGGAGACCATCTCAACAGTACTCTCAATCTTATCATACATATCCTCAATCATACCCACTATATTCACAACCATATCAACAATACCATCATCCATATTCATCACATTCTCAACCATATCAGCAGTATCCTCAACAAGTTGTTTATCAGCCTCAACCTACTCAACAAGCACTGCCTGCTCCTCCACCAATAAGTCCACCACAACTACAATTTTCTGCTAACTCACAACCTTCCATACCTACTCAAATTCCTGCTCAAACTGTCCCAAATCCAAATAATAGAGCAGAGAGGCCAGCCTACAATGTAGAAGAGGGAACCTCATATCCCACACTACCCTTGCAAAATATCAACTTGAGGTATGGTAGGGTACTCCAAAAATATTCTCCAATAACAGATAAGCGAGAAGAAAACACAGAAAATGAAAATGAAATGAAAAATCAAAGAAAACCAAATGATGATACCAAATATAAGCAAATGCAACCATTGCATCCACCTTTTCCAGACCGATTGGTCCAAATCAAACCTCCATTGTCTATACCACAGTTTGATGTCTTAGATAAACTCAAGAATGTCTACATAAAAATTCCGCTGCTGCAAGCTATAAAAGACATTCCCATATACACTAAAGCCATCAAAGACATGTGCCTCAAGAAGCCTGCTAGAAAAAGGATTGATCCTCAAACCATTCATGTTATAGGACATTTAGCAAGCCTTATGACCAATACCATCTCCATAGAAAAGTATGTTGATCCTGGCATTCCCAAAGTGACCACTATCATTAACAACATACAAATTCCAAACACTTTGATAGATCTTGGGGCCGCAATCAATGTCATGACTCTTGAAACCATGAGAACGCTCTAGCTTACAAGTTTGCAACATACAACGATTGTTCTAGAACTAGCTGATAGGTCTAAAGTGATTCCTGAAGGGATTTTGGAAGACATAATTGTCTCACTAGACTCTAGGGAGTATCCAGTGGATTTCTTAGTTCTTCAACCCAAATCCAATTTAGGAGGGCACCCTATCATCCTTGGTAGGCCATGGTTAGCGACTGTTGATGCATTCATAGGATGCCGATCGGGCAACATGATCATTTCAAGAGGGACCGAAGGAAAACAACTCACCCTCTATCCATCGGCACAATCACCAGCAGTAACACACAATTTGTGGCTTGATGATAAATTCAATGATAAAGAAGAAGTAGAATATGTTTTTAGCATTGACCAAATCTATGATTTCGAGGAACAAAACAATAATGATTTGGTAGAATTATTCCTTTCTCAACCTGATATTTCCGAAAATTTAAGACACGACCAATATCATGCTGCAGATGTACTTTTAGCCCAAAATTTTTCAGGAAACATGCACCATTCAATCTTTGCAAACCACATTTCACGACATCTTTCCAGTTCAATCCATCACCAACACACAGAGTCAGATCATATAGATTAGTCCAGGGAAAACTCTGAACATAGGCAATCATCTAGACTCATCTCAGCAAGAGAAATTGATTCGACTATTGAGAAAATACCAGAAAGCCTTTTCTTGGGACTACATCGATATGCATGGGATTCACCCTGACACATGGACTCACCATATTTACACGGATAGTACTATCAAACCAATGAGGCAACCACAAAGAAGGATGAACCCCATGCTCCAAGATATTGTCAGAGAAGAGTTGCAAAAACTATTGAGAGTTAATTTTATATATCCTATTTCTGACAGTCAGTGGGTATCCCCATTGCCTATAGTGCCCAAGAAAAATGGTAAGTGGTGCATTTGTGTTGATTACAGACAACTTAACAAAGCCACGCTCAAAGATTATTTTCCACTACCATTTATTGACCAAGTGTTAGACACCCTAGCTGGGAAATCGTCATTTTCTTTTCTTGATGGTTTCAGTGGCTACAACCAGATCAGGATAGCCTCAGAAGACCAAGACAAAACCACATTCACCTATCCTTGGGGCACTTATGCTTACAACGTTTTGCCGTTTGGACTTTGCAATGCTCCAGCTACATTTTAGACAGCTGTATTAGCTATTTTCGCTGATTTAGTTCATGATTGTGTTGAAGTTTACATGGATGATTTTTCAGTATACAGCAATTCATTTGAACATGCATTAGAGAACTTTGAGAGAGTTTTGAAAAGATGTATTGAAGCTAATCTGTCCCTCAGCAATGAAAAATGCCTTATGATGTTAAACGAAGGGATAGTGTTAGGCCACTATATTTCTTCTCAAGGCATCAAAGTTGACCCAGCAAAGATCCAGATCATTGTTGATTTGCCAATTCCACTGAATCAAAGAGAGGTAAGAAGTTTCCTTGGGTATGCAAGCTATTACAGAAGGTTTATTGAACATTTTAGTAAAATAGCTTTACCTTTGTTTAAACTTCTAACAAAAGATGTACTTTTCAATTGGAATGAGAACTACCAACAAGCATTCGAACTACTCAAAAAGAAGTTATCAACCGCACCAGTCTTGAGAGGGCCTAATTGGAGCCTACCATTTCATATCTTTACAGATGCATCTGACACTGCAGTGGGTGCATCATTAGGCCAAAAAGAGGAATCTTGTACTTATGCCATTTATTTCATTAGCAAAAATCGAACA
>APFE030513420.1:109753-131720 GCA_000404065.3 Pinus taeda
TTAATTGAACCAACATTTAAATGTTTATGCTTGTTTATGGATGCTACAACATCTCCCCCATAATGGACTCTAAATTAATTTTAACATTTTATTATTTTTTAATTGAGTTGACATATAAATGTTTACAAACAAACATTTACACCATTACAACATGGCTCCTAAACTAGGATGTAGCCCAATTACTATATGATTTCATGTATAGTATTAAGGTTAGATGTTAATAAAAAGCATATGATTCTTTAGAAATAGCCTCAATAATGATTAGAAGGGACATTGGGTTTTTTGCAAAACTACTTAAGTTAAAATCATGTTATAGTTTGGAAGTAAGACCAAAAACTATTTTTTAATTAGTTAAGAGTTAAGATTCCTTAAACATAAGGAAATGAGTTAACAACCCAAGACTCACAGACATATGGAAAAAATTGAATGTCTACCACTTTATAAATCACCAACAAACTATTTAAGTGGTGTGGTTTTCCTTAAAAATTGGTGATAAGTCAACCCACATTCCTAAATAAAAAGAGTGATGGTTATGCTAATGACTAATTAACCACTTAAGGTATTGATTCAAAAAAGCCCGAAAGTTGAATGTGTTGAAAATGCAACAAGAAATTCCTAATTTAGTTTTCCCTTGATTAAATTAGGAGAAATTCAAATTTCAATTTCAGCAGAATACTTGGAGGTAGTTAATTGAGATGACATGAAGCTTTTCACTTAGTTAACTCAGTAAATTCAAGTTGGAGACACTTGAGTTCATTTCTACATGATTGATTGCTAATTTGTAGAAATGTAATTAAGTTAATTTGAGTTATTGCCAATGTAACTAGTTCTCATTGTTAGTAGAACTAGTGGAGGTCTAGTTAAGGGTGTGTAACTTTTTTCACACTAAGTAATAATCGAGTTAATTGATCAATCAACCCAAAATAATTGTTGCATGCAGAGAATTCGAGTTAGCCAGTTGAGATTGGATTCCAAGGGAAGTGTACTATCAGTTGTAAACTATTCCAAGTTGTACAGGTCATGCATGCACTCAGATAAGGACCTATAGGAATTGTGCAATCCAGATTGAAGAATTTCCTAGTTAATAGGGGGCTAATTCCTTGAGGAATACAACAACAAAATAGGAGCTTGGAGGCTCAAAATTTTGGCTATGTTTTGGCCAAGGTCAGTCAGTCAAGAAGAGGATAGAAGATATAGGTGCAGGTTGAGCTCAAGCTTGAGAAAAGCATATTGTATTAATCCAGATTCTTTGATTAATGTAATACAAATAGTAAGGGATTTTGAGAAGTTTCCTTCCCCTAGATAAATCTATGTGTATCTGTGTTGAATCTTGAAGCATGTTAATGATTTATGTTCTCGATCGTGAATTTATTTCCATAGATCAGTAGAGTAGCTTCTAGTCTTGTGATTTAGAAAATTTCATGAGAAGTCTAGAATCTACATGTTAATTTCTACATGGTATCAAAGTTAGATTCACATTAGAGAAGAGTTTTTAAAGTTGTCATTGCAGGAGGTTCGAATTTGAAGATCAATGTTACAGGTTTTCTCCAGGGTTGAGAAGATGGCTTTCAATGGACTCAAGGTCCAGTATGATTTATAAGGAACCACAAATTTTATGGCATGGAAGATCTTAATGGAGGAAGTATTGGATGATAATGGATTGTTAGAATACATCAAGACAGATGTATCAAAACCCCCAGCATTTGATGCCTAGGATTTTTCTCAATGGAAGAAGGATGTGTCTAAAGCGAGGAGGATCATATTGGAGGGAGTTCAAGATCATATTAGCTCTAATATCCATAAGAAAGAGACTTCATTTGTGATGTGGAAAACACTAACGGAGTTGTTTGAGAACAATAATGACCACAAGAAATTGACACTCAAGGATAAGCTTCGAAGTATTAAAATGCAAAAGAATGAAACAATTTCGCAGTACCTGAGAAGTTTTACACAGTGTCGTGATGAACTTGGCGGGGTTGGTATTACTGTCCTTGAAGAAGTTTCGGTAGATGTAGCCCTCTTGGGCCTTCCCAAGAGCTAGCATAGTTACCAAGATTCAGTAAATGGTAGAGAGAGACTACCAAGATGGGAGAAGTTATGGTTCGATCTAGTGCAGGATGAAATATGGCGGTGAAATAGAGACAAGACTTCATCCAAGGGTAAGGATGAAGAGAATTGTACCTTGGCTAGAAAGGAAAAGAAAGGGAAAGGGAATAAATCCCAATCTAAAGAAGAATCTGGTCAAGGGGGGAAGAAGAAATACTTGTCCAAAATCAATTGCTTTCACTGTCATGAACTAGGACACTATGCCACAAAATGTCCACACAAGAAAGCAAGCAAGAAGACTACAGGAGGTGCAACAAGTGAAGCCTTGGCTTCATAGTTCAAACTTGATTTTACACTCATTGCATGCATGGAAAGCACAGTGATGGTTAGTGTGTGGTATCTCGACAACAGTGTCTCATTCCACATGAAGGGAAACAAAGAAATTTTCAGTGACTTGGAGGAGAAGGATCTCCATATGCACATCTAGATGGGAGATGATGGAAGGTATAGCGTGACTGACATTGGTACCGTTACTTTTTAAAGGGAGTCTATCTCCCCTCTCAGGCTTAATGATGTGATGTATGTACCGGATTTGAAGAAGAATCTAGTTTCCATCGTGGTGTTGGAAGACTGTGGGTACGATGTGATATTCAATAAAAGGAAGGATTTCTTGAGATTCATCGCCCCGAGACAAGTGAAGAAGATCGGGCTTTGAGTGAAGAACCTCTACAAATTAGATGTGGAAGAATGTGCATCATTGAGAACAAAAGAAGAGAAGGTGCAAAGTCAAGACGTCGACGAATTATGGCATAAAATACTTGGCCATTTGTATCATGGCACTTTGAAGATCATGCAACAGATTTCCACAGGCCTCCCCAATGGAGCACTAAAGCAGAAATATTACCTTGGGGAGTACACAAACTCCACCTTCAATGATTGGGACAATAGGGCACATGCCATCCTTGAAAGGATCCACTCTGATGTATGTGGAACTTTCTCGACATCCTCCACTACCAAGTATAGGTATTATGTTATATTTGTAGATGTTCTCTCACAGAAGTATTGGATCTACTTCATGTAGAAGAAAGACTAGACGTTCTCCAAATTTGTTGAGTTTAAAGCATTTGTTTAGAAAGAGATTGGTAGGAAAGTGAAGGCTCTCAAGAGCGATAACAATGGTGAGTACATGTTGAATGATTTTAAGAATGTTTGTGCAAAGGAAGGCATTTGTTGGGATTTGAAAACACCTCATAACCCACAATATAATGGGATGACTGAGAGGAAGAATATAATTATTGTGGAAGCGGCATGAGCAATGTTGCATGACCAAATCCTACCTCTACACTTGTGGGTTGAAGCATGCAACAAAATGATGTATTTGCAGAACAAGAGTCGTCATACAATTCTTGGCACGAGTACACCAAAGGAAGTTGTTTTGGCGAAGAAACCAGGTGTGTCACACTTCAGGATCTTTGGATAATCAATTTATTTTCATGTTTCCAAGGAAGCAATGAAAAAGATAGATCCAATTGCAGAGTTGGAATATTTGTGGGGTACACTGACACACCTCACAACTATCATGTGTAATTTCCATCCCTGAGGATGATAGTGGTGAGACAGGATGTGAATTTTGATGAGGAGAAGTTAGTGAGGTGTTCTCTTGAGAGGGAGCTTCAATTTCAACTTGATCAGCAGCTTTTGGTTCCAAAGGAAGAACCTCAGGAATTTGTGGAGAAACCACAAGTAGAGGGGGATAGAGTGGAGACATCCACTCAAGTAGAGACATCCATAGAAGGAAGGAAGTGGACCAGGGAAGATGACATATTATTGCAAGATACTAGAGAGAATGTGGGAGCACCCACATCACATCGTAGACATAGGAGGTTACTAGATAAGTACACTAGCTACATGGATTTTATGAGTGAGATGGTAGAGAAGAGCCATCCTCGTTTGAGGAACCTATATAGAAACCAATATGGATTGATACTATGGTAGAGGAATATGATTCCATTATGTTTGGGAAGCGGTCCCAAGGCCAACAAACAAATCAATGGTTAGTTCGAGATGGCCTTACAAGGTAAATCATGCAAAAAATGGGAGCATAGAGAAACACAAGGCCATATTTGTGGCCAAGGGGTTCTCTCAGGTGGAGGTATTTGACTATGAGGAGACCTTTTCTCCAGTAGCAAGGTACTCATCCATCAAGCAAATTATAGCATTGTCAGCGCCAATGGGATGGAAAATCCACCATATGGATGTGACGAAAACATTCCTCAATGGAGTTATTGAGGAGGAGGTGTATATTAAGCGGCCATAGTTGTTGAGACCTTTGACAGAGAGTCGCAGTGTGAAAACTCAAGCAAGCGTTGTATGGACTCAAGAAAGAACCCCATGCTTGGTATACCAGGATTGATAGCTATCTCACCATTTTGGGCTTCACCAAAAGTGAAGCATATGCAAAACTTTATCACATTGTGGTAGAGGGTAAATTATTTAATATTGTGTTATATGTTGATGAATTGATCCTTACTGGTGATGAGAAACTGATCAGATCTTGCAAGGAGGACCTTGCAAGAAAGTTCGAGATGAAGGAAATGAGACTGATGAACTATTTCCTCCTTTTGGAAGTATGACAGGGAGATGGGGAACTATTTGTCTCTCAGGGAAAGTATGCCAACGAGATATTGAATAAGTTCCACATAGAGAGTAGCAAACCCATGGACACTCCTTTAGTTGGTAACTGGAGGAAAGAGGATGCCACTTCAGGTAAGGAAGTGGTGGCTACCATTTACAGGCATCTTGTGGGTTCACTTATGTATTTGGTGAACACATGACCATATATGTGTTATGCTATTAAAAAAGTTAGTCAAGCCATGGTTAAGCAAACCAAACTGTATTGGAAGGCAACAAAGCATGTGCTGAGATACCTCAGAGGCACTACTCAGTTTGGTATTTGGTACAGATGGATAGAGGGAGTGAAGTTGCAAGGCTTCATAGATGTAGATTGGGTGGGGAGTCCATCAGACAAGAAGAGCACTTTAGGAGGAATTTTCAGCATTGGGTCAACAATAGTTTCTTAGTAAAACAGGAAGCATATATCTATGGCACTCATCTTAGCAAAAGCAGAGTACGTGGCTGTAAGTCAAGCAACATGCAAGGCTATCTGGAGGAGAAATTTTTTTTTTGGGTTATTTGATTAGAAGATGGATCCTATAGTGATTTACTGTGACAATCAGAGTTGTATTAAACTCTTTGAGAATCCAACATTTCATTATCGATCCAAGAATATCGACATTCGATATCACCATCTACTAGATTGTGTGCAGAGATGGATTGTGTTATTGCAATACATTCTAACAGAGGAACATGATGCAGATATTTTGACAAAGGCTTTTTCAAGAGGCAAATTCGAGTTCCATAGAAGAAGGATTGGGGTATTTGATAATACCTTTCTTGCTGAGAGGAAGTGTTGAAAATGTAGCAAGAAATTCTTAATTTAATTTCCCCTTGATTAAATTAGGAGAAATTCTAATTTCAATTTTAGCAGAATACTTGGAGGTAGTTAACTGAGGTGACATGGCTCATGTAACTTAGTTAACTTAGTAAATTCGAGCTGGAGACACTTGATTTTAGTTCTACATTATTTATTGCTAATTCATAGCAATCAATTTAAGTTAATTTGAGTTATTGATAATGTAACTAGTTCTCACTGTCAGTAGAACTAGTGGAGGTATCGTTAAGGGTGTGTAAATTTTTTCACACTAAGTGATCATCCAGTTATTAAACTGACCAATCCACCCAAAATAATTGTTGCATGCAGAGAATTTGAGTTACCCAATTGAGATTGGAGTTCAAGGGAAATGTAATATCAGTTGTAAATTATACCAAGTTGTACAAGTCATGCATGTAGTCAGAGAAGGACCTATAGGAATTGCACAATCTAGGTTGAGGAATTTCCTAATTAATAGGGGGCTATTTCCTTGAGGAACAACAAAGGAAATAGGATCTTAGAGGCTTGAAATTTTGGCTAAGTATTGGCCAAGGTCAGTTAATGGGGTAGAGGATAGAAGATACAGGTGTAGGTTGAGCTCAAGCTTGAGCAAGGCATATTGTATTCATATAGATTCTTTGATTAATGAAATACAAATAGTAAGGGGTTTTGAGTAGTTGCTTTCCCCTAGATAAATATCTATGTATGTGAGTTAACTATTGCTGCATGTTAATGATTTATGATTTAGGTTCTCAATTGTGAATTTACTTCTGTAGATTAGTAGAGTAGTTTCTAGTCTTATGATTTAAAAAATTTCATGAGCAATTTAGAATCTACACATTAATTTCTACATAATGGTCTCTCTCATTGGCATTTTTTGTTTCCTCCACTGCTTGGGTTTTTTTTAGGGTTTTGTAATTGAGGAGGTTCGATGACCGCCTTACCACTGCAACCCTCTTTGCCTCTCCGCGGTCGACGCTCCGGTTTGATGGTGCATCTCTGATAGTTGTTGTTTCCATGTGATTGTTGTAGTCATCAATGGGTCATCACCCAAATATTACCCTCCGTGTTTCTGCGCTCGAGTGTGGCTACAACTTAGGGGTTTCATGGCTTGACAGTGATCGGTTGTATGCGGAGTTGAGGGAGTAGGATCTTTGTGGCGACGTCATGCCACTTGCGACCTTGTTTTGTGCCTCATACATGTTCAGTTGTCATGCACGTTTTCCATCGCCTCCTCTAGTGCTATGCCCCGTTGGGGTTTTTGCAGTGGGGTTCTTTGTTGGGAGTATGCTCGTGGCCTACATTTTAGGCCTATATTGGCTGGGGATTTCTGGGTAGTCTATGCCTAGGTCTTTTCCTTTTAAGGTTTTATGTGTGTTATGTTTTGTTGCCCATTATTGGGCTTTTTTGTGGCCCCTTTTGGGTTTTTTTAGAAGGGATTGTGTTCCCTATTTCACCACACATAAAATCTGGGAAGAATGTAGAGAATGCACTATGGGTGTATATGCAAAATGTATTTTTTTTTCTTCATAAATTTGAATGAAAATACAATTTTTTTTAAGGTAAAAAAATTGACCACTTAACCATTAAATTATCATAAATTTTACCACATTTAAAATAAATAAATAAAAACCAAATAAAAAAAACCTTAATTAACAAAAATTGATTTAAACCATTATAATTGTCTTTTGAGGATAAACCAGATGAGTGGACTAATAATGTACTCGCTTTATTTATAAAAGTTATAAATTATAATGACAATTTAGAGAATTTAAGCTTTTTCTATATATAAGATTTAATGGATTTATTAATATATAAATATAATTATATATAAAATAAATTTTTTTGTTAATAAGGGAATTAAAAAAAAGACTTAAAGAGGGGAATTAGGGCAAACCATAATAAAGTAAGAATTTCATTAATAGAATATTAAATTTGTAATATAAATAATATAATATATTATATTTATAATAAAGTAAAATTGATTTTGAAATTGTATTTTTTAAGTTAATTTATAATTATTGTTAAAATATTAGATAGTAATAACATGATCACTAAGTACAATGTAACAAACTACATTTATTATATTTATGGTATTAGATTTTAATATTAATGATGGATTTATTTTTTTCCTTTTCTTTTGTATATGTCAACCCATTTCATAAAATTATCAAGAACAAATCTAGGGGACACCAATATTATTTATTTGATATAATTTTATTGTTGAAGGTTTTGTCATATTTTTCGTTTCCTTGTCACTATTTGATTGATCTGACACATTTATACATTTTTTCCCACTCATTGTAGAAGCCACAATTATGACCGAGTCTCTTTCATTTTCATTTAAAGGATGGGTCTCCTCTGTTAAGGAATGAGATGGCACCTCTTATCGTTGAGCTAAGTCTAGAGGATTTGATTTGGGGTACATGCCTTCTGTTGTTGAAGGTTGTCCTTCTTTTGACCTGAAGTGTTCTTGGACCCTTTTGCTCACTTTGGATATTGGCATCCACAGATCATTTTCTTTGATTCCTGGGGGGGAAAGGCCCCATGGAAAAAGGGGCATACATTCTGAAGATGATCAGGCTATTGACAAGTCTTGTAATAGAAAGTGGTGTTTTCATAATCCAACGATTACATAAAAACTTTACCCTTCCACTTGAGTAGGATTTTATCTGGCAACCCTTTACTAAGGTCCACTTCGACACATATCTGAAAAAATGTGAGATTTCCATTTCAAGTCCTTTCAGTGTCTATTTTGATGAAGTGACCTATTAACTTTCTCACTTCTTCTAAGATATCCGGATGTGTTAAATGGATGGGAAAGTTAGGAATCTTTACCCATACAAGAGTCGCTAGAGACGTCATGGAAAGAGGATTAAAGTCAGGAAACCATGGTTGCATTGAGAGGCTAGAACGACCAAAAATCCAGGGTCCTTGGTCAAAAACCCTCTATCGGCCCTCTAAAGTTTTGAAGAACACCACAAAGAATCCTTTTGAGGAGAAAAACAACTCTGTGTTCTGTGACCAGTTCCAGTGCACCCATTCCTCGTGAGCATACGCCAAGGGAAAAAATCCATTAAAACAAAAAATAATTGTTTATCGTTCATAATATGCAGCCATGAAGTTGGTTAAAACATTTTTCACTTCAAGATATGGGGTGTATGTTGCTTAATCCACAATGAATGATGGCCTTGATATATCTTTGGGGTTTCGAGATCGATGTCTTGGCTTTAGGAATTTCTTAAAAGTCTTGGGTTGGGAGGAGGAAGGCACCCCTCATCCTTTGGCTCCACATCTCAATCCAACGATTAGAGAAATAGATGCATCCTTGTATATGCCATATTCTTTGAGGGATTTCAAGTCTTGAAGTTTCATTCCACCATATAGGAGTCAGAAACTACAAGAGGATATTTGCAGTCAATCCTAGATCCTAACGGCGAGTGAAGAGATGATATTTGAGTCTTTGATCCACATGCAAAAGGAACCCATTGAGAATGGTTGTACACAAATAAGAAAATGATATACAAGGCTTTGACCCACATGCAGAAGGATCCCCTTGAGAATGGTTGTACAAAGATCGAAAAATTCACCAAGTCTAGGATAAAACCCTCAATTGAGTTGCAAGAAATATTTTGAAGAGAATAAGAACTCCTTTGATTGGTCATATCTTAAATATGGACAAATTTCTTTAGACTCTCATGAGAAAGTAAACTAATTCCCACTAAAGCTGCAAATCTATCAATAGAGTTGAAAATGACATTGAAATCAAACCCTCCAAGAACATTTCCTTTGCCATATACTTGCAAACATCCAACACCCCATCGATGGTGGTTGGTGTGAGGGTATCAGTGTGAGATTGAGGCTTCACTACAATGAAGGTGGAAACCCTAGATCTAGCCTTAGCATTGCTGACTTTCTCTTTTGACAAGTTGAAGGGAGCGATATCCTCCCTTCTTTTGAACTCTGAGTTCCAACAACATCTTCTCAAGTTTATTCAATAGCCTTCTTCTTGTTATTATGCACCATCACAGTCGTCGTTGAGAGATTTTTCCTCTGAAAGGCTAAAATCATCGCAACAATTCTTAGACATGATGGGAGGGTTTTGTCTGCTAGATTTATGATCATTTGGCCTGCCATTGTTACAAATCTTGAGTCTCCCAAAAAAAATTTATTCTTGAAATGTTATTTTGAAATGTTATTTTTATATATATAATATAATATATATATATATGAGAATTTGTTTTAGAAATAATTATTACAAGTTTAACATGTTATATGTTATATATTTAATAATAAAGAACAATTTAATCAATCTCATTAAAACTAAATTTGATTAATTAATTTCTTTAAATAATAAAATATTTAATACAAATAAATGTAGCACCTCTTTTCAAAAATATATTAATAAAAAGTACCATACAATTTTCTTCATAATAATTCTAATATCTTAAAATGTGAGGGTGAGCTTAATTGGTCAAGTCCCCATAGTTAAAGTACATTTTCTATTGAGAGGTCACATGTTCAATTCTTTGGACACCCTTAATATCAGGATCTGTGGTTGAACTGGGAGGAAGTGATCCCTTCCGGTGGATCTACTTGGTACAAATATTTTGTGGACGTAGCGGTCAGTGATATCCAGGGTCCATGAACCATAGAAAGAGAAAAAAATAAAATAAATTTAACGTCTTAAAAGGGGAGGATATCTAAATATATACCACTTAATTAATTATATTTATTTGAATAATAATATAATAAAATAAAATATTTAATATAAACATATATAGCACCATTTTTTGGGGCTTGGAGTATGCCCTGAAACTACTTCTACTTGTGTTGATATAAGCTTATGGATATATGTTGTGTGCAACTTTACTAATGTCTTACATTTTTGTGGTTTTTCCACCCATCATGCTTTACATGGGTCCCTGATGGTGGGTGGTGAGACCACTAGAAACTTAGGACATTAGTAAACTCACACACATCATATATCCAGAAACTTATATCAAAATGACTATGGGCTGTGGAAATATACACTCACAAATACTTCTACTTGGCTAAGAGCTTGTGTTACTCGGACCTAAGGAAACATGTTAATGGCCCAAAATCCAAAGGCATCTAGTAAGAGTGAAAATATGTTCCCTTATGGACCACCAATGAGTAATTTTAGGTGGCGTGGCTTTCCTTGAATAATAGTGATGAGTTAGCATGCATTCAGTGATAAAAATCAGTGATGGTTGTCCCACTGCTCGTTTAACAACTAAACTATGATCAGTTTTCCCACCATTTAAAAAAATGTAACATCCTCTTTTGAAAACATATTAATAAAGAAAAAATACAATTATATTTAATTATAGCGCCTTGAAAAAAAAAATCTAAATATATACAACTATTTCTATTATATTTAAATAAATCAAATTTCCCCAAATTTAATATTTAATATCTATAAAATATATAAATATATACCACTATTTGTGAAATCAAAATTCCCAAAATTTCAATATTTAATATTAATTTTTTTTTACTATATCCCGTTATAATTAATTTTTATTGATTTTGTTAATACTGATTGTATAAGTTCTGGGTTTAAGAAGTGAGCCAATTATAAAATTGGAAAAAAAAAATTATTTAAGAGGACAATTTTTTGATATGGAAATTAATTTTAAGATTTTGGCGGTAATAAACGGTTAACAAATCATGTTTGAAAAAGGTTGTAATTTTGATTTACAAGGGAAGTTTTAACAATTAGAACTCATGTTTTCCTCGGTTGACGGTTTCAATTTGTTTGTAGCCTCTAAACTTCAGAGTTTTCCCACACAACATACATTCTTTCACAAACAATTCGATCAACACCACTTTTCACTTTAATGATGGATCTTAAATTTTTTATCAATAAGATTATAAAATTGTAAAACAATGTTGGGAGAAGGGGGTTTTTCTTTTTCAAATAAACTATGATTAAATACAAATTTTAAGATGAAAATTCTAAAAGGTTATTGTCAAACAAATAACTATGTTGATTAAATATAACTTTAAAAAAAATAAAACCATAAAAATGAGAGATTAAAATAGTGCAAGTACATGATTTTAGTCATATCAATAACATTTATTTTTATTATCCTCTCCCCCAAAAAAATATTTACATTAATATATTATAAAATAAAATATTTTTCATATATTAGAATTTAATAATATATTAATCTTTTAGAGTATTGGAGGGTTTTTATTAGTTTCTTTACAACTGATGTTTTTTATGGGTAGTTTAATGTTTACATCTATGTCAATTTGTGTTGAAATCGATATCAGCAAAAAGATACTAGAATAGATCAATTTAAAAATAGGTAATTTTCACTACATCCAAATTATAGGCTATGAGAACACTATTTTTCGCTACCGCTTCTATCATTAAATAGGCCATTTACAAAATTCTTGCCCTATGTTCAAATCTCTCTAGAATAAGAACATTCAAAATCCTAGTGCTAAAAGTTCTCTATCGACCCTCCTCCTATGGCGGGCAAGGTCTCCTCTATTTCAGACAAGCAATACTTGCTTAACAATAGCATGGGAACCCTTAAGAGTGTTGTCATTCCTAGAGATAACCTTTGGTTTGAGAGAGGTCAGCGCTTAAGACATATTAGAGTGTTTGAAGGGTTTATCATTAGCATTCAATGTGTGCTTATAATTGAATCTTCCTTTGGAAGAGATACCTGAACCAAGGAACATGTTGAGTTGTGAAATGGGTATGTATTTATGGTTAATTTCATCTCCTTTTCCCCCTTTTCTTATCTTTTTCATATCCTGATTTGCTAACATAGTGATGGATTATGATCAGAGATGGATGAATTACTTGCAGCTAAGACTCAACTATCATAACTAACTTTTACTCCTCTTTATGCAAAAAAAACGATGAAAGAAACAGTGGTTGTTCCCTAACGATGGAATATCATAAACCAACAAACGGAGGATGGAACGTGTCAGTTGCGGATAGGGCTGAGGACGAATTAGGAGAATCAACGCGACATAGGAAAGGTGTCTGAAGATAGTGATCAATTGCATCTCCCGAGGGATCGCATTTATCTTTTTACCTCTTTCTGACTATAAAAGAAAACGATTGTAGGAAGGAAGGGGATGGATCTCTGTTATTTCAAATTCTAATTTTAATTTATAGACTCGTGCTGTCGAGAGAACGCGATCATACTGTAATGTTACTCAAGTTCAATGATTAATATGTAATTTGAGGTTGTTGTTCATTCACCTTATCTGAAGTAGCTCAGCAACATTCGTTGGCGACTAAGGGCCCAACCTTTGGTGGATTAAACTGCTTCTATGTATTATATCTTTCTGATTTCCGCAAGTTTGATTAATTTGTTAATTTTCTCATCTTATGCGCTTTTTACTGTTTTCTTGTATTGAAATAATATCTTTGCTTTATATGATTTACAACACTGTCATTTGATTCAGTTTACATTCGTTGTAGATTAAATTATTTAGATAGGGAATTGTATTGATTTAATCAACTGTAAGCGTTTGGTTATTGCTATCAAACTCTCAGATTGATGTCATTGCTTTGTAGAGATTGAGTATGATTTTAGATTGAATTGGCTAAGAAGAGATGATTTATTGCTACTGTGCTCTCGGCTGATGCTATTGTTAATTGAATTGATTGTGTGAGATTTGATTATGATTTCAGCAGAGGTTTGAGTCTTGAATCTTAGATGTCATATTTCCCTTAATGATTGCAATTTGAGTTTATTAGATGCATCTGTTTACTCTTGTATCAAAGGTCTATCCTTCATTTTAAGAAACATTACTCATTGGATTTATAGCATGCACATATTGTGTACACTCTCGGAATAAAAGGACTTTCCCGGATTGATGAACAATGTGGGGTAATTAGGAGTTTTAGAAGACACCTGTTATCAACCAACATTTTGGTGCTTTTGCTGGGGAGAGTGTCGCCATTTTACAAAGAGTGATGTATATCTAATAATTGCTATTGGGACAGAATTGGGTATTGAAAATGGAAGGTAAGAACCTACGTAACGAGCAAGTAAAGTGCTTTCTCCTCTGCTCGCTTTTCAGCACAATTACAGAAAAGTGAAGTAGGTGTTTGATGTTTGTCTATTGAGATATAACTGGGTATTGAAAATGAAAGGTAAGAACCTATGTATGGAGCAAGTAAAATGTCTGCTCCCCTACCCGCTTTCTAGCATAATTGCTAGGAACTTAAGGTAGAAATAAATATTTGAATTTTTGCATGAATGACTAAGAAGAAAAGACCAAAAAACAATATAATTCCACATCCCAAACCTGAAAAATCTAAGGGACTTGTGACCCTTGGACGATCAACATTTATCGATGACATCTTAAGAAAAGTTGAATCTCAGCCATCAGTAGGTCCCCGAACCGTTGCTTCCAAACAACCTATTGTCTCCCGTCAGGCCACAAGCTCACCATCTGTAGCCTACATTGAGGTCCACAGTAAAACTGAAGGGACTGAGCAGAGTTTTCAAGACATTGAAAATTTGCGACCAATTCCCTCACAAGAAGGGAATTATTGTAACATTTGTGAAGGAGGAGGAGAAACGGGGGAACCAGAGGAACTAAGATTCCCTCAGGGAGTAATTGAGCAGAGGACACAAAGTGTCCCAAACCAAGGGAGTGTTGTTAGGATCATTCCCACCTCTTCTAGACAACCCATGGATAACTCTCTAGCTCCAAAAATACTGGAAGGGTACTGGCATATCTTTGATCAAATGGCCAATAATCCACAAGTGCACCAGATTTCTACATTACAGTATGTTATTGTTGACACAACTGTCAACGCCCCCATGAAAGCCATCCCTCTACAAAATATTCCTACCTTTCATGGACTCACTTCAGAAGATCTGTATGCGTTCTTGTTTGAATTTGACGTCCTATGTCGGGGTTATGATTACACCACCGATCCATAGAAACTGAAGCTGTTTCCCTCCACGTTAAAGGGAGCAACCCTGCGTTGGTTTATGGGACTAGGTGGGGGCACCATAAATGATTGGGACCAAATGAAAACTGATTTCATTAAAAAATATTAGGATTATTGCAGATCTAGGGAATTAAAAGGTGAGATATTCCAAATGGTAGTAAGACCTACTGAAACTTTGGAAGAGTATGTGGAACTTTTCCAATATAACCTCCAAAGGTCTCCCTACGCAACTCTGCCTCTACCTGACAATGTGCTAAAACCCACATTGGTTAAGGGGATGAAAGACTAGTGGATAGAGACATTAAATATTATGGGTAAAGGTGATATCTATCAAGAAGAATATGCTAACATTATTAATTTGAGTATCAGGTGCTTGAGGGGTAGTACAAGACTAAAACTAGCTGAACGCGATATGATCACTAGGGATAGCAAAATCTCTGTCGGAAGCATTACTTGTACTAAAATCAACAACCTACTGGAAGATTTCAAAATGGATATCCTGGGAACCTTGACAACACAATTAGACATCATGCAAGCCAAGCAGAAGTAGGCTAAAGTAGAACATAACCTGGTGATTTTTTGCCCTCAATACAGGAAGAAACATAGTCATAAAGAATGTCCATTGGATATGGTACAGACCTGTGCCATATGCACTAAAGAACATGCCACAGAAAACTGCCCATCCCTCCCAGGACTAAAAGCGGTCTTCAAAGAGGCAGAGGAAGAAATGGAACTAGTCTACTTGTTAAATCAACGCCACCAATGGCATGCATGACAACCAGGTATGCCTACTGACCCACCTTCATTCTTTCAGCCCTCACAATATAATTATCAGCAATACACAAGAGCTACATGGCAGAACCAGCCACCTTTTCCTAATTTGTCACCACAAGCATTTTCTATGCTACCTTGGTCCAATCAATCAAATCCAAACAATAGTTGGCCAAATTCCTCTTACTTTCCACCATTCTGGAAAAACAACCTATATCCATCTCAATGGTACCCCTCCACTTCACAAAACCAAAAACGACAGTCAAACTAGAAAAGACCTACAAACCAGCTAGTAGGAACAATCCCCCTACCTCAACCTACGCTACCAACACCTTACACATTGCAATAGAATCCTCAACCCAATTTACAACCACAAATTCCAGCCTAGCCCAACCCAAATCTGAATAATAGACCAGTCCAATCGGTACAAATTATTGAAGGGATGGATCCATAAATTGAGTTGAGAGAGTGTAATGAACTCAAATTGAGGTCTGGATGGGTAATCGAGTTAGAGGGTGATAAAAATATAGAATTAGAAGAACCACTGCCTGTAGAACAAATATCTCAAATGGAGAATGCAATTAAACAGAAAAGCCACGATCAAACTATTACCCCTTCTCCACCATTCCCAGAAAGATTGATTATACCACGCCCAATCGAATATCCTGATTTCAATCTCCTGGGAGAATTAAAAAATCTTTGTGTAAAAATACCCCTCCTCCAGGCTATTTAGGACATTCCAATCTATGCAAAAACCATTAAAGAATTGTGTACCAAAAAGCCTACAAGGAAAATAAAAGCAACACCAACTGTCCACGTAGTCGGAACCTTGTATGATTTATTATTAGGCAGAGAAACACTGGTGAAATATGAGGACCCAGGAAACCCTATAGTCACAGTACAAATAAATGGATGTTCCTTTCCCAATGCATTAGTCGATCTAGGGGCAGCCATTAATATTCTCACAACAACAACCTGTTAGAGACTTGGAATCATAGCGTTAGATCCAACTACGACCTTGTTGGAACTTGTTGACCGATCAGTTGTCAAACTAGAAGGGACATTACAGGATGTAATGGTGTCTGTAGATTCCTAGGAATACTCAGCAAATTTCTTGATTATTAATCCTATAAACCAGCAAGATGGACATCCTCTAATATTAGGAAGACCTTGGCTAGCGACCTCAGATGCTTATATAAGCTGTCGAACAGGAAGTATGACTATAGCAAGAGGAAGTAATGTGAGGAACCTAGCTTTATATCCTCCAGCTCAACCAAGCCTAACTATAATAAAAACTAGGAAAATACCTGTAACATATTTAACTGAAAATATTCGATCACCACTAACTATAGCAGATGCTTTTGAATTTAAGAATCAAACAGAAGGTGACATTATTAATACTTACATTAACCACTCAGCTGCCATATCTAATCTAAAATGTCACATGATTGAAGTAGCCCTAGATAACGAAATTGAAGAAGATCCTTTAAAAGATATCAGTGAATAAACAATACCAAAAACAACTATTTATAATAGCAAACCCATTGAAATTGAGCCAGGGAAACTCCTAAAAATTAAAAAAGAACCTGACTGATGATCAACAGCAAAGGCTTATTCAACTCCTTAGAAAATATAAAGAGGCTTTCACTTGGGATTACCCGGATATGAAAGGGATTGACCCCCAATTATGTATGCAACACATCTATACTGAGAAATATACGAGACCCATTCGACAACCTCAACGAAGATTAAACCCTCACCTAAAGAATGTTGTTAAAGCCGAACTACAGAAACTGTTAGATGTAAATTTTATCTATCCTATATCTAATAGCAAATGGGTTTCTCCATTAGTTGTGGTTCCTAAAAAGGATGGGAAGTGGCGTATATGTGTCGACTACAGAGAGCTTAATAAAGCAACACAAAAAGATCAATTTCCCCTCCCATTCATTGACCAAGTTTTAGACACATTGGCCGGTAAAAAATTCTTCTCTTTCTCAGACGACTTCAGTGGCTATAACCAAATCCAAATCACCCCTGAAGACCAAGATAAGACTACCTTCACCTGCCCCTGGGGGGACATTTGCTTATAGGGTATTACCTTTCGGACTGTGCAATGCACCTGCCACATTCCACAGAGCCATACTCAGCATTTTGGTAGACTTGATAAACGAGGGACTAGAGGTGTATATGGATGATTCTGCACCCTATGGAGATGATTTTGAACCAGCATTAGAGACACTGGAGAAAGTCCTGCAAATATGCATTGCTACTAGGCTCTGTTTAAGCCATGAGAAATGCCACATGATGATGACCGAAGGCCTCATCCTCGGTCATTACATCTCAGCAGCTGGAATCCAGGTAGATCCAGCAAAAATTCAAATAATCTTCTTAATACCTACTCTCTACACTCAAACTGAGGTACGCAGTTTTCTGGGATTTTCTAGATATTATCGAAGATTTATAAATAATTTCTCCGAAATTGCTACACCATTATATGCTTTGATAGGAAATATCGATTTTATATGGACTAACAAATGTGACATTTCCTTTGAAGAGTTAAAATGGCTAGTATCAACAGCCCCAGTACTACGGGGCCCGAACTGGGATTTACCATTTTAGATTTCATCCAATGCATCAGATACGACGATTGGGGTAGTTCTCAGCCAAGAGGAAGATAAGAAACCTTATGTGATATACTACATCAACAAAAATTTAGCTCCTGCTGAGTTGAATTACACCGTGACCAAGAAAGAGTTTCTAGCTGTAATCTATGCTCTTAACAAATTTAGACACTATATAACAGGATACCCTGTGGTTTTGTATACTGATCACTTTGTTATCAAATATTTAGCTAATAAACCTATTATGAATGGAAGAGTGACAACATGGTTAATCCTTTTGCAGGAATTCGACATAAAAATCAAGGATTGACCGGGAAAGGAAAATCTGGTGGTAGACTTCCTCTTACGTGTGCCAAAAATAGACCACACAGTGGCAGTAGAAGACCAGTTTCCCGATGAGCACCTATTTGCTATAACTATGAAAACACCATGGTACACTGATGTCGCGAATTACGTAGCATTGGGAAAATTACCCAAGCACCTGACGTCGAGAGAAAGAAAATTAATAGTGCAACATGACACTCGGTTCTCTTGGATCAGAGGATATCTCTTTCACATAGGAGCAGGTATGCATATCCGCAGGTGTGTCAGGGAAGACAAAATCTATGACATCTTAAAAGCTTGCCACGATGGACCTTGTGGTGGACAATTTGCAGATCGCAGGACTGGACATAAATTCTTGTAGATGGGCTATTATTGGCCCACCATTTTTAAGGACGCCAAGAAATTTGTCCAGGCATGCGATAGCTACCAAAGAATGGGTCGCCCTGGCCAGTTTGACGAGATTCCTCTGCATCCACAGTTAGTCATCGAACCTTTTGAACGTTGGGCATTAGATTTCATTAGCCCAATAAACCCATCATCTAATAAAAAGACATATATACTGCTTGCAACAGAATATGTGACTAAATGGGTGGAGGCAGAAGCATTACCAAGGGCCACAGAGGACACAGTAATCTATTTTCTTTTCCAAATTTTCGTGCAATATGGCTTGCCTAGAGAAATAATTACGGATGGAAGGCCACAATTTGTAGCCCATAAGATGGTTGCTACATTAAAAAATCATCACATCTTACACAGAATCACATCTCCATAACACTTGTAGGCAAACGGCCAGGTAGAAAGTATGAATAAAGTAATCGAGGTGATACTAACAAAAAGAGTCACCTCACATAGACGTGACTGGGCTACGCGATTGCTAGAAGCCCTGTGGGCATATCGCACGACCTCGAGGAATACCACAAGATACTCCCCATATCTACTAGTGTTTGGCAAAGAACCTATCTTCCCAATATAATTTGAAATTCACACATTGAGGATAGCCCAAGAAGTAGGTCTGGATTTGAATGAAGCATAGGTTAACAGACTACATCAAATTAATGAATTGGATGAAATCTAGCTATCAGCTCTTCAACACATTGCACTGATTCAACAACAAAGAGAAAAATGGCATGATGCCCTCATCAAGCAAAAGATATTCCATGAAGGTGATTGGGCACTTTTGTATGATTCTAGGCTCCAGGATTTCCTGGGTAAACTCCAGACTAGATGGTTAGGTCCCTATGAGATACAAGAGGTGCACGATAATGGCACCCTTACATTAGCCACCATTGATGGGTCTGGCTACTCTTTTAAAGCGAATGGACATCAAGTACACCTCTATCACAAACCACTTACAAGGGAATCCTTTTGCCAACAAATACGTGAAGACTCTACGCTACAAATTCTCGCTAAAGAGGGAAACTCTTCGACAGCACCAGTCCAGTGAAGAATTTATTTCTTGAAACATGTACATAAATTTTCTTTTCTGTTTTCTTTCTATTTGATTGGATCTGCTTAGAATAGTAGATTGTTTATTAGTTTTTTTTCTTTACCATTCCCTACAGGGAACAATTGTTGTTCCATATAGAGAACAACACTTTTTCGTGAGTATCTTTCTTTGTTGTTCCCTGCAGGGAATAGCTACTATTCCCTATAGAGAACATCATTTTTTCGTGTGTATTTTCCTTTGCTATTCCCTCTAGGGAATAACACTTTTTGTGAGCATTTTTCTTTGTTTTTCCCTACAGGGAATAGCTGATGTTCCCTACAGGGAACAATTGTTGTTCCCTATAGGGAACAACACTTCTCATGTGTATTTTTCTTTGTTGTTCCCTCTAGGGAACAACACTCTTGGTGTGCATTTTTCTTTGTTGTTCCCTACAAGGACCAGCAATTTTCGTGTGTATTCTCTCGTTGTTACCTACAGGGAACAACCATTCTTCCCTATAGGGAAAAACACTTTTCTGTGTGTATTTTGCTTTGTTTTCCCTACAGGGAACAATTTTTGTTCCCTACAGGGAACAACTATTGTTCCCTATAAGGAACAACACTTTTTTAGCATTTTTTTTCTTTACTGTTACTTACAGGGAACCTCTGCTATTCTCTATAAAGAACAACACCTTTTGTGTGGGTTTTTCTTTTGTTGTTTCCTTCAAGGAACAACACCTTGTGAGTATTTTTGAGAACACCCTTTTTCTCTTCCTTGCATGATCATCCCTAGACCATCCCAGTTTACTCTTTATGATCCTCTTTATGGCATAAAAGCACAAATACATATTTAAGGACAACAAGTATGGAGTCTACCGAAACAGGCTAATATCTTGAATATTATCATCTTTAACAAGATTGCTTTGTGAAGATCGAAAAAGAAAGGACACAATTATCTATATCACTTCACTGTCCTTATTTCCACTATAAATCAAACTGATTGATTATCTACACCATGTTGGTTCTCCCTTGTCCCGTATAACTCTCTCTAATTATTATCAATAAGATTATGGGTATATTTTTTTCTATTGATATGTTCAAACTTCTTCCACCATCCCTACTCTTAAGGAGTGTTGAGCCACCCTCTATATATAAATTGGGGAGTGTAAATATATATATATATATATATATATATTATATATATATCTATACTAACAGTTGTATGATTTCTTTTTTTTCCACAGATGGAGGATAGGGGATCTCATCATGAGCCAGTCTACCATGATCATAAGGAAGGAGCGAAGTGGCATTCCCAGTATGGCCACCACACCAGGGATATGATCCAATTGATGTATCGAGAAACAAGTTCTTGGAACATGAGGTCTCATCACGAGCTGGCCTGACCACTTTCGCTACTTCCTAGTGAATGGCAATGTGTTAATCTAGTTACCACGCCAGCACATTGGTCTCTACTATGGACATCATAATGCACTTCCCCAATTATACATAAAGGACCATGGTTCCCAAAGGTTAGAAAGCAACTCTGTCGAGGCTATGGACACTTGCAGGCAACAGAAGCTCTGCTGATGGTATTGAAGTTTTGTTTTACATCAATAATTATTATAAAGCCCTCTTCTTATGTTTTTATCTTTTATACGGAGAGATTATACCCCTATCTTACCTTGAACCTTTATGCATGAGTAATCTTTTTAATCAATCACAACAGTTTTAAGTGGAATAACAACGGTAAAGTATTATTTCCTACGTATGTTGTCCTTTTTCTTTATCACATCACCTCACGGCATCTTATCACTTATTGATAATTCTCGTTACACACCTTGTTTTCATCACTCCAATATCCTTTATGATCCTTGTTGGGTTGTGTTATATTCTTTCCACGACTAACCTACGTAGTGAACCGGGGGGTTAGAGGGGGGTCGAAGCCCCCCCTTCGTTGCACCGATTGCGCAGCGGGGGGATCATAAGAGGGGGAGGCAACCCCCCCTGTCTAGGGGGTTTAAGGGGGGCAGGTCCCTGAGAAATATTTTTTTGGATCCTATATTAGGTTGGGCAAACCTACCTATGGTTTTCGGTCCATGGTTTTGGACGCGATGGTTTTCGGTCCATGGTATTGGATGCTTCGGCATGTATAAATATGTATTGTAAAATTGAAAGTAACATAATGAAAAATCAAGCTGGTAGTCCTGGTTTTGAGATACAGGGGAAAATCTCTGTGCATATGTGTTTTATGTGTTATGCTCTCGCATTGTTTATTTTCTTTGTTTTAGAATTCGTATGCAGGTAATTTCTGTACAGGGTTAAAACCTA
>APFE030513420.1:138954-156565 GCA_000404065.3 Pinus taeda
ACTACATATAAATAATCATGTTGCTTTCTAGATTTTGGCAAACCTCCTACAAAATCCATAGAGATGCTCTCCCATGGTCTAGAAGGTACTGGTAAAGGAGTATACAAGCCAAGCTTCCTATTACTAGGCTTGCAGGTAGCACATAACGAACAACCTCTTATGAACCTTGAAACAAAATCTACCATGCGAGGCCAATAGCAATACCTCTGTAGATGTGCAACTGTTTTGCTTACACTAAAATGGCCAACAATAAGAGAAGAATGAGATTCTCTTTCAAAGATTCAAAAGCTTTTTGCTACTTGCCTCCCCATTGGAAAGCACACTTCATACTTGTCACTGCATGCATAGGAGCTACTATAGAAGAGAAGTTACAGATGAACTTCCTCCAATATTGAGCTGCACCCAAAAAACTTCTTACCTCTGTTATGGATTTGGGAGTAGGCCACTTCACGATAGCCTCAATCTTAACAAGATCAATCCTCAAAGCACCTCCTCCTACTATGTGTCCCAAATAAATGAAAGAAGTCTTTCCAAATTCACACTTTGACATTTTAAGAATTAACTGATTCTTCTTCAAAACATCAAGTACTTTCCTAACATGCATGATTACAACAAAGTAATCAACCCTTCAAGTTATCACACATACATGTTTAAAATACAAGGAAATCATCATGATCCCTATGCTCATGCATATCATTCTCATGCATGCAATTCATCTTTCAACTTTCTCTTAAGTACCATAAAAAGTACAATATCCTTGATCACCTGTACATGTACTTTCAAAGTTGAAATGAATATAAGTTTTGCTACGATAGAGTGAGTCTCATACTCATCTTTTACCTTCATGGCGAAATTTTTGCAACAACATAAAAAAAAACATGCATACATCCAAAGTGTATGTACAAAAGGAGTATGTCTTACTGTATCAAGAAGTTCATCCACTTCTTACCAAGCCACTTCAATGGTGATTTTTGTTGCAGCAGCAATTCTTCATGTGAATCTTCCACATCGATAATGGAATCCATAGATCCACTTGCGCCAATGTTTTTGTCCTCAAGCTGCAGGTGCTTTGGACGACTTGTTGGATGCAAGGTCCAACAATGAGAAACATGATGTCCCTTCTTTTGAAAAAATTTGCAACTTTCAAGCACTTTCTGAGAAAGTTTTCTTTGCCTCATCTGCTTCATGTGTGCTTTCTTTTTCAACCAGCATCTTGAAGCAACATGGTTAAATCCACCACAAAATGTGCAACAAAACTTCCTCGTTTGCTGCATAGAATGTCCATCCTTTTTGTCTTTGAGAAACGATGACCTAGTAGAGGAGACAACTTTCCTTTTCAGACTTTCATCACTGTCCTTGTCTTGAAAATTGTTTACCTTTGCATGCTCGCCATAAGCGACATGTTTACCCTCTACTTGCTGCAATGATGGCTTAAAGCAATGGCAATCACCCTTAAAACAATTTTGGCATATATTCGTTTGAGAACTTGGGATAAAGGTTCTTTTTAAATCAGCATCACATGCATTCAAAGATTTGAATTCTTCACCATTAAACTGTTCATATCCAAGACCAACATTCTTGGGTCGCTCCACAACTGAAATAGGTTCAACCATGCCTTGTGCATGCTTGCCCAAACCTTTTCCTTCTTGATAGCCCATCTTAAAACATCAACTTGGACCCTATGCCTCTGGTATGTTTCTCAAAGAACCAACACACTTTTCAATTGAGGAAATTGAAGACAAGTTTGAATGATTTACCTCATCCTCATGCATTTTCTTGGACAAAGCTTCTTGAGCTTGAAGGAGTTGTTTCTCCATGTCATGTAGTCTTTGGAGAATTATTTCCTTCTCATCCTTCATAGCCAACAATTGTGCATGAAGCTTAACACTTTCCCTTTGATCCTCAATGAGAATCTGCACCATGGCCTTCACCTTAAGGAACTCATTCTTCATGTCATCATTGAAGAATTTTGTGAAGGAGGAAACTCCACTTATGGAAGAAGTTGACATTATGTAAATGGTCAATTAAACAAAAGAAACTTCCAAATAAGAGTTCTCAAAGCTTTCAATCAAATGACAAGATTTAATCAATTGTCAAACAAAAACCCCTTCTTATTCAAGTAACCTGGTAAGCATCAACACTTGCAAGACAATTAGAAGATCTTTGCACAAAAACAATCAAAAGGCAACTACACTAGAGATTGACTGAAAGAGCATTTATCTACTTTGCAATTGTATAACAAGAGCATTTCGAAGGCTTCCTGACTCGTTTCAGGCTCTGTCTATAGCTTATTTGACTGCTTTTGATACAAAGAAACAACAACATAGCTCTGATACCAACTTGATCTGAATTTGAAACTACTTGAAAAGGTTTGCAAGGTATTCAATTCAGTATTAAACATGTTTAAAACATTCCCATGTCTTGCAGTAAAGAAACAAATGAAGTTTTCAGCTGTTCATGATACATTCAAGCATAGCAGAAATATTTCATTTTACTGTTTAACACATCAAAACGAATTTGTTCTGCAAAATAAATCAACCACAGATGCAAAATAAGTTGATGAAGCAGTTCACCCCTCCTGGGCTATGTCTACTGGGTCCAAGGCTCCCAAATGGGTCAGCCCTCATTTTGATTAAATGCTCAAAATGAAATTACAGCTGAATAGAAGTCTCTACAGGTAAAATAGACTGCAAAATTGGATTCAGAACACATGAATCCTTTAGGATTGACTGCTGGTTCACCTCCAATGGATACCTACAACCTGAAACAGTTCTCACAATATTGGGCCCTAGTGGCTCCTAGAACTTCAACGGCTACACAACCTGTGTAAATGACCTCTGATGGATGAAATACCTGTGCCAATGGCTTCAACACGTCCAAAATACCCAAAATCAAAAAACAAATCAACCAAAACCGCCTTTCCTAGCCAAAGTTATGGCCATTTAATGAAAACTGTCAGTTTCCCCTAAAATGACTCCAGCTAACTTTAGTGGAGCTTCGCCAAATCTAGACGCCCGCCAAATTTGGCGCCACCGCCAATCATGCCTTAACCGCCGGCTGAAACTGCGCATGTGAACGGGTTGCAGTTAACATCGAATTCTGTGCCCGGTTATGTGCTGGCCCCTGGTTCACGGGGCGTGGTCATATGGTAAGGGAGGGCTGGCCCCCCAAATTTCCCGCCTATGCAAATTTCAAACATTAAATACGTAATGTTTTCATTAGTCTTCAACTGTTTTGGCCATGGCCCAATGGTAAAGCTTGGTATTGGTTTATTGGAGGTCGAGGGTTTGAATCACCAAACCCCTAAACAAAATTTTAAACACACGCTTGGTGCCATGTGGCGGCCTCCAGGCTTGCCACGTGGCAGCCTCTGATTGGCTGTTCAGAAGGAATATTCCTTGGAATATTCCCAGGAATATTCTATGGAATATTCTCGAAATATTCTTTTTTTAATTTTTTTTGAAAATTCAAAAATTAAGGGTCATTGGGCAATTTTGTTTTTGCCATAACTTTCACATACGGCAACCATTTTTCGAACCGTTTGCGGCGCCAGAATTGGGAGGACGAGCTCTATCTGGTCGTTTAGGTTTGAACCAATTCTGAGCACTTTCATTTTTGAGCATTTTTCGACACTTGGGACATGAGCCCCTGATCACTACCTATGGTTTTCGGTCCATGGTTTTGGATGCGATGGTTTTCAGTCCATGGTATTGGATGCTTCGGCATGTATAAATATGTATTGTAACATTGAAAGGAACATAATGAAAAATCAAGCTGGTAATCCCGGTTTTGGGATCCAGGGGAAAATCTCTGTGCATATGTGTTTTATGTGTTATGCTCTCACATTGTTTATTTTCTTTGTTTTAGAATTTGTACGCAGGTAATTTCTGTACAGGGTTAAAACCTACATTTGGTTTCAGAGTTGTTTTGGCTTCAAGGGGACACCTTTGTTTCTGAGGGTTTTCGTTCGGGCCTGTGGTAGACCCTCTTCTTATGTTTTTATCTTTTATACGGAGAGATTATACCCCTATCTTACCTTGAACCTTTATGCATGAGTAATATTTTTAATCAATCACAACAGTTTTAAGTGGAATAACAGTGGTAAAGTATTATTTCATGCGTATGCTGTCCTTTTTATTTATCACATCACCTCATGGCATCTTATCACTTATTGATAATTCTTGTTACACACCTTGTTTTCATCACTCCAATATCCTTTATGATCCTTTCATTAATACGCGTACCTTGCCACTTTCATTACCCAATCCATCACCCCTGTACTTCATCGCCATCACATTATCCTTTCATTCATCCAGTCGTAGGTGACCTATTATTTCGAAGGGGGGAAAGGACCTCTAGTATACTTACGCATGCGCGATCATATTTTCATTTTGTTTTGAAAAATAATATGACATCCCATGATTACAGAGCATGTGGCATTATAATCATCCTTGATAACGGTATTTATGTTTATAACGTATCGCCTGATAGAGTCATTACAACCATTTGTTGTTCCATCACTCGGCTCTATTCGTTGTTGTGCTTTCCTCGCTACATTAATCGTTTATAGAATTCAAGCATCATGGGAGGAAGAATAGTGTGCCGAGAATCGTTAGCACTGGCTATCTCTGACGAAGCCAGGAAAATTTTAGCTAGCGCAGGATGGATAACATATTTTACAAGATTCCAACCCCCCAATGAGAAAATCGCCATCAAAATTTTACGAAATTTACAAAATGGACAATCTATAGTAAGAGGCAGACAAACCACGGTAACAGACACGGTTATAGTAGAAGTATCTGGGCTATCGGCAGAAGGACCAGTATGGGCTAGCAAGCAATTAAAGCAGCATGGCGCTATCAAGGCTTTTAAGGACGAAGGACAAGAGCTAATCAAGAAAGGCAAAGGCGTTCGACCATCTTCTCTTGGAGAGCCATGGGGAGAATTGGCACGAATCGTCTAGAATTATATTACTTGTAATGGGCGTAAAGATGTGGTAAGGCCACGACAACTTAAGCTTTTATCAATTTTAAAACAAAAGCGCTCTGTTAATTTGCCTGCACTATTGAATTCATTATTGCATGACACTGCTGAGAGTTTGAGATGCTCCCAACACATAGAAACAGTAGTTAGCCATCATTGTCTGATTAGGTTAATAGGTAGCTATAACCTTGCCTAGCAACAATCAACCTGGGATGATCTAATATTGGCCCTCGAAGGAGGTGTAGCTCTGCCAACACCTAACCTTGTTCCAAAAAGAAAGAGGACAACTCTTTTAGGAAGAATACCTCACAAACACAGATGATCCGCATGGTGTAAAGGTTCAAAGGCTTCTTTATGAATTTTACCTGCACAATTTTGTATTAGAAAATGAGGTAGAAAAGTACCCTAACCCTTTTGTGGGAGATGTTAAATTCCACGCCTTTATCTCGTTTGCAGTAAACCAACTCAAATGGTTTAAAGCTCATAACACTTTTCAAAGGCAGGAACATGAATTAGATCTTTGGGTAAGAAGTGAACCCACACACCCCTTACAAATGCTTTCCAAACATAAGAGTTTGATGACACGGGAAGAGGTGATTGCAATTTTAGGACCTATTCAGAAGGAGATTGTACAGGAAGGAGTATCATACTTCCTCTCCATTCAAGAAAGCTCTATGGCTGCATCCAAGCTCAGGTGGACGGTTTCCTCCAGTAGTGTATAGGACATGGATCCATTTAATTACAGAAATTTTAAAGCAGCTGCAGCCGGTTTTGTCACCTATAACAATCTCATTTTAAGAGAAGGCCCTTATTAGTTAGGATGTCGGTTTCGTAGCCCCATCATTTGCTATCCTCCTAAAGGTTATAAGGTTGTCTATGAATTGCCTGAAGGAAAGGAAGGGCCCACCTTTGCACTCCTGGATCAACATCATGGTTTTAGATCGATTGTTTATGCTCCTTCTCCAGCCTACTCTTTAACTGCGTTGTATAAGAACTACTTACTTTTCATGAGGACATGAAAAAGAGTAAGCAGGGGAGTATGTTGAGTCATGAAATGGGTATGTATTTACACTTAATTTCATCTCCTTTTTCCCCTTTTCTTATTTTTTTCATATCCTGATTTTCTAACATAGTGATGGATTATGATTAGAAATGGATGAATTAATCGCAGCTAAGACTCAGCTATCATAACTAACTTTTACTCCTCTTTATGCAGAAAAATAACAAAAGGAATAGTTTTTGTTCCCTAACGATGGAACAGCATAAACCAACAAATGGAGGATGGAACGCGGCAGTTGCGGATAGGGCTGAGGACAAATCAGGAGAAGGAATATACAAGTAACATTTACGAGGAAAAATGATGGAACACAGGAGAAATTTCATATTTCCTAGCATATGCATACTCTTGAACAACTCTGAAGCATATAAACCTGTGATAAGTCTCCTTCCTCATAATCTACAAGATTCCTAGAAGCAATGTTGGAGCAGAGATCAAACTAGGAAAATAGCCCAGTTGAGGAGGCGATCACTGGGATGGGTCCCCATTTGTTATCTATGTCCATTGACATGCCCCATTGGAGAAAAAACCGCTTCTTTCTATTTGACCTCCACATTCATTCATAACCTTTACAAATTGTAGAGAAAAAAAATCATTGTTCTCTTGTCCTGTGACAACAAGTGCATTAAAAAAATATTTGGAGACAACGGCGACTTCAATCTTAATGATGTAACAGAGTGAAAACCTATCTATGCCCACCATTCTCCCAAAATTGTTTAACAAATTTTTTAACATGTGATTTATAATGTTTAACTTTGAATAAAAAATATTTAGTTTCAATATCAAAGAAAAAAATAATTTTCAAGCATTTTATTGGACCATAACTTTGAAGGTCTTATTTCAACTTTTGTGCCATGTGGATAAATGCCTCATATTTGTTTTCCATAATTTCTGGATGTAGTTGCAATATTTATGCCATGATTTTTAAATATATGTGTAATGATTTTTCATTGTTAAGCTTTATATGAAAACCACCTAAAATTAAAATCCTTGAAAGTAGCTCATACTCACATAAACACTCCCTACCATAGTTTAAGTAAACATTTGCATAAAAAATGAATAAGAAAATGATGGAAATAAATATACCTACAAGGAGTTACTATCTACCATTATTTATGTTTTTTTCAACACTTTAACATGTAAGAGTAAAAGTGTAGACACACAAACTTAGTAGTGGTTATTACCCACCAAAACTTTATGCAAGTACTTATCTCTTACTAGGCATTTAAAGGATGAAGGCTTTTCATATTTGAACATAAACAATTTTGTTTATTTTATATAATTATTTTAATGATATAAAAAATAATAATATTTTGTTCATATGTTTAGAACAAAATGACAAACAAAAGAAGCTTCCCCCAAACAAATAAAATCAACTTGTATACCACATGACTCATTGAGGAAGTTACATCTAACAACTCTTGCCTTGTAATTTTAGAATCTGAACAATTTCCCTAAACATTTGGATGTAGATTTTTCTTTTTCTTTTTCCCTTTTGTTTCCAATTGTTGAATTCCAATTAATGTCATTATCACTACAAAACATCAGATTCTTCATTGGTAGTAAGTATTGATATGAGTATGCCATTATGGGTTTTTTATTTTTCTTCTAAAAAGGTATTATAAACATCTTGGGTTCTTTCATTCATCATGAAATATGTGAACAAAGTGTTTTATAATGTTTCTTGTGTTGTTTTAATTTGTCAATCTTTCTCTATATCATAATAAGTTTTCATATTTTCTATTCCTTCATATAAGGTTTAGGGTTGTTTTGGTTTTGTAATCTATTTGATATTTTCAACAACAAGCATCATTTTGTCACAGTTTTGCTTTCTATAAGCATCTAGGTACTTTGTGAATTGCAACCTTATTGTGTTTTTGACTTCAAGAGATTTGGAATATTGCAACAACTACAGATCTTGTAATTCTATCATGCTCTACAGAAGAATTTTGATAGTCACTTAGGCTATTGAATACATGTTTTAGCTAGCGTGGTAGCAAAAAGAAGAATTTAGGGTTTGATATTGCCTTTTATGCATATATCATAACATGCTCCTACAGACAATATTAAGATAACTTTTATTAGAAGGAAAACAATTTTCTTTTTCTCTGGTTGTAATGTCTATGCAAAGAGAAGTGTTGTCGAGGGTGAATTGGGACCTGCACTTTTCATTTGTTACATTTGTGACATCTTTGCTAGATTTAAAAATAGATTTCTCAACTTTTTAACAAACATTGAACACAACTATAAAATATTAGGTTACAAATGATTTGATGTCATGGCTATTTACAAGAATTTTCTCCATCTCAATATATTCCATTACAAATTAATTGATGTGATGGATACTTGAGCTTTTACAAGAGTAAATTTTGTTATAGTATGATTACAATGGGTTTGAATCCTTATGTTTACACGGTGTGGATCAAAATTCAAATCTTTCTATTTATGTGGTGTAGAGTCTAGTGTAAATGAGTATGGCTACTAAGTTTACTTCATATGCACCATTATTACACTTCACTTGTCTTAGCATTGGTTCAAAACCAATGCAATATGCTTTTTACATAATAATACAATACCAAAATGAAATCCCTAGTTGTAACAACTTTTTCTTTTAAATTAAAGAATTGCCGAGGCGAATAATACTAAAATATGAAAGCAGTTTATTTTGCATAAAAGCTAAAGCTACACAACTATGCAGTCAATCTATGCATCCTTAGGACATATATATTCCTGAAATAAATGAGACAATTAGATCTAAGGACAATAACCATCCATCAAAAAACATAATTTGTAAAAATATTCTTGAGTAAAAATAAAGCATAAATTAGTAAAACCCCTGACTATAGTGTTTTTTTGTATGGACGTTTTGAAAATGCTACAATAGAGCAAGAGAATAATTTTATGCTAAATATACTTTTTCCTATTTTAGTGGACACAAGGACATTAACTTCTATCTCATGGCCTTCTTATCTAATCATAGGAAACAATAGGGTAGACATTGGTTCACATCTTCTATCGAATTGCGACATGGAGATGGCTGACATTATTGATCAAAATGATCCTAGCTTCTTCTTCCTTAGACCGGGTTAACCAAATTATACTTTCTCATATTTATATTTACCTTCTCATCTCTAGGCCATCATGGTCATCCCTGATTGATATCGTCATTCTATTGCCATGATTTTTAAATATTTGTGCAATGATTTTTCATTGTTAAGCTTCATTAGAAAACCATCTAAAACTAAAATCTTTGAAAATAACTCGTACTCATGTAAATAACCTATTTAGCATCAATTACTTCCCACCATAATTTAAGCAAGTATTGCATAAAAATGAATAGGAACAAGATGGAAATAAATATACCTACTGAGAGTTACTACCTACAAATATTTATGTCTTTTTCCATGCTTTAACATATAGGAGTAAAAGTGTAAGTGTGTAAACTTAGTAGTCTGCCAGGGTCTTCTACGGTTACAACAACCTGCTCTGTGAATTTCATAATTGTTTAGTATGATACAATGTTAATTCTTCCCAATTATGTCTCATGCATTACTTGTGTGAATCTCAATATTATACTAAAATATAAAATTTAATTAATATAAAATAATAATAATATTATCGCTTCATTCTAATTCACTTTTTATAAACAAGACACTAAAACAACATTAACATCCCCGTACACATACGTACACCATTTTATAAGAAACAGGACCTCGCACTTTTATTAGAAACTACAAATACATAAAATCCTCCTAGAGAAAAATAGCCAAAACCCAAAATTCATATTAAAAGCGATTTGAATGGTTCAAAAGTTATTTGAAGTTATTGAGCATTAACACAAATTATAGCTTGACCATCAAGTTACATTGCTCTTCACCATCAAAGTTACATTGCTCTTCACCTCGGCTTAATAATAAATGTGTCGTTAAAATATGTAAATGAAATTAAAGGGAGATTTTACAATCGATTCTTATGAATGTTTATCAATTTTGTTTCTATGGACGAGTTTGATGTTTTTAGGTTTTCTTCACTAAGTCTTGGAAGATGGTAAGTGAGAGGAACCCATATATAGAGGGGAGAAATAAAAACATAATAGATACATAACCACAAATCATATAGACAATGAACAAAAATTACATTGTTTATTCAATATTGGTTATCCACTAAGAATGGCTATGCCTTTTAACAAATTCTTCAACATTTTTATAGTCTCAATATTGCTTTTTACCATGCCCTCATAATGGCCCAAAGGAAACTTACAATGGAGTCATTGTGCATTTAAATAGGCTACATTGCATAAAAATATCATGGAAAAAACCATGAGTTACCAAAACCTCGATCTTATAAACAGACAAAAGTAAAACCATTAATAACTATAGTAAATTGACTCAATGACCAAGTCAAGTTTACCTTAATTACCCTAGCACATTTGACAAATGTGTGAGTAATAATGAATCTAGGTTGATGTCAAGCAAGGGCAAACCAAGTGGTTGAGGGGGGTTGTTAACTCCCTCACTACATGTGTTCAATTCCTGTAATGATATGCTTAACATATATTGATTAGGCTCAAGGAGTAGGCGACCCCAAAAAATTTTCATTCCATCCGTAATCAATACATAATGTCTCGACTCTTATAAAAATGTTTTTACTCCTACTCACTAAAAATGTGATGAAAGAAAAAAAACAATACCTTCTTTGAACATTTTTTAATATAAATAAATTTAACCACAAATGTTGCTCACACTTGAAAAAAAATTTGTTATCAAATCTTATACATCATTATTGGTTATGATGCATATCCCATGCATATTAAAGTCCTTTGATTCTTTTAGGGTGACAAATGACCCACCCCTAAACCACAATCCCATCCAACTGTCATAAATATCCATTTGACGAACCCCATCTTTCACGTGAATATATTTATCCACTTCCACAAGTATATATTCGTCTCCACGAGGAGGGTGAAACGATGAAAGTAGGAATGGAATAATTTACAATATGTTTTTAATATTTTAATGAAAAATATAGGTTTTTTCTTTGTGAAAGTGATCCTTTTGTGTACAATCTCAAAATTGGATTTAGTAGTTAATAAAATTGTTAAATACAAATTTTAAATGAGTAATTTATTACAATATGGTTAGTTATTTGGCTTGGAGTATGCCGTAAAACTGCTTTTGCTTAGCTAAGTGCTCGTTTTCCTCGAACGTAAGGAAACAGGTTAACGGACCAAGACCCAGAGGCATCTTACAGGAGTGAAAGCCTGCTCCCTTACGGACCACCAGTGGGTTATTACAGGTGGCGTGGTTTTTCTTGATAACAGTGATGAGTCAAACCAACATTCGCGGATAGCAGTCAGAGATGGTTGTCCTCACTGTTGGTTTGACACCTGAGTTTGATAGGTTTTGCCACCTTCGGAAGAAAAAATAAAATTAAATAAATAAATAAATTAATTTAAATTAAATTAAATTAAATAAATAAATAAAATAAAATAAAATAAAAAAATAAAAAATAAAAAATAAAAATGGTTAGTTATTTAGATAGTTAAGTAATGATATATAAGAGATAGTGAGTGTGGATTATAGGATTATTACAACACATCATTTTCAATAGTGTAGGAGCATAATAGAAATATTTAAGAAAGAATAGTGATTTAGTAAAATAATTTTATATTCATTATATAGTTATCACATTAATCATCTTCAATAGCATGAGAATATAATAGAAATATTCAAGAAAGAATATACATTATGGGAATATAATTTAAATTTTCAAAAAAGTGTGTGTACATTTCATAAATACAAAAATACATATATTTCAAATTTTAAAAAAATTAAAAGTATATTTAGACCATTCAAAATTTTAAAGTATTATTCATCATTCATTATAAGCAATTTGAAACATATTTCAAATTTAAAATACAACAATTCATATAACAATGTTACATACATATACAAAGTGATCATCCTTATTCCCTCATTAGTGCCATGAGAAATTAGGAGTGTTTAAAAATAGAGTTCAACAAATAAGCATTTAAGACAAAAGTACAAATGAAACAACATGATTTCAAATAGGAAATTTAAATCATAAATTAAAATTTCAAACTTGTGGTCGTAATGTATATCTTTTTGTAATCTTAATGAATAGTTAAATTGTTAAACACTATATCTTGAAGCATTAACTATTCTAGTTAAAGTTCCACTCGTATCTTAATAATTAAAATATAGCATGAGCATATGACATGGTAGTGTATTAAGCTTAATTTCTCTGGTAAATTATAATTTCACTTGATTGATGGTAATTTTAATTATGAAACTTTGATTTAAAGTTTTTGGTTAATTTTAAAATGACTTATATTACTCAAATTTCAAAAATATGTACAACCTTGTATGGTAAAGAAAAATATGAACTTATTAGAAACGTTGAGTTTGTCCACTTATTATCTCTAGATTTTATCTTTCTCCATTGGTGTCTTTAATGTCTGTCCACAAGTGAAAATATAAGAATTAAATTTTCCCTCAAATGATAGAGAAGTTAACCAGAGTGTCGAGCAAGACTATCAAATCATCCCCTAAAAGTGGTAATAAGAAATAAAGCCTCACTAATGGAAAGACTCCATGAATCCAACAACTCTAATTCTAATAAAGAATTATTACTTTATAAGCATACTAAAAATTCAAATTGAAAATTACATTCACTCACTATCAAATTTACTCCAAAAAACATAAAGTTGAAAAAAAAGAAAATGGAGAGGATTAAAAATTATTTTTAAATAAAACCTAAATAAATTTTTATATATATAATATTAATTTTAAATATAATATATACATAAAAAATTCCATTCAACCTTTCAATAAAAATGAAGTGGTTTTTTTAATAAGAAAAATGAAATGAAAATTAAATCATTTCAAAATATTAATATATTAATTTAACATAAAAATATCTATTATAAATTGACTAAATTTTAAATTAAAAAAATTAATCATTACCTTTTTAAATAGATAAAATTATGTAATACAATTTATTTTAAATGGGTAAACTGCCAACTATATCTTACAAACTTTATAAATTTTAAAATTATGATATTCATTAATATGTACAACTTATTCCTAAGTGGTAAAAGTGTAAAATATATCTTATAAACTTTAAAATTATGATAAACATTCTTTAATATTCATTATATAATTACACTCCTTATCATAATTCTAAACAAGTTGTGCATATCAATCATAGTATTTCAAAAAATTAAAACTTATCAAGAGAAGTTTCATCTCTCCTACATATCTCAAGGCCCACTACCGGTGTTTTAACTCATCTTATAATAAGCGAACAAACACAACACTCAATCCCCATTAAAGACAAATTATTAAAAAGGACATCGATTGTCTCTTACAATGGACCCATACTTGCATGGTCAATTTATTTTTCTCTTATGTTAAGGTCAGCATGCATCTCAATCAAGCCACTTTAAAAAAGTTGATCACATCTTTCAACAACTTGACTAGAGAATCCATGGAATATAATGATATAACTAGCAACTTTGAATTATCATGAAATATGTTCTTATAATGAAGACAACATGCATCTCAATTATGTTGAATCATTTTTAATAATATTAAAGAAATTTTTTATGTGATATAATTATTTATTGAAAAATAAGGGCAATAAGGATTTATGTGATATAATTATTTAATGAAAAATAAGGGCAATAAGGACTTTTTAGGCTTTTTAAAAGAAACTTTGAACATAGTTTTACTTGAGCTTTAGATATATTGCAAATAATTAAGTGTAAGGGTATGTTTCATTTTTGACACATCAGGGAATATTTTGAAGTTAAATGCTATTTTTGATTCTAATATTTATATTATATATATAATTAAAGGAAAATCCTTGTATTATAATAAGTTGGAAAGTATTATATTTTACATTGAGAAATTCAAAAGCCATTTTGATTCATTCCTATGGTTTCAAGTTCTTTGTGTCAACAATGACCAAGTGGATCTTCAACCTACCATAAGCATTACCAAAAAATTGGGGCTATTAATCGTAGATGGGAAAAATTATCAATAGGTTATCCCATAGTTATGAGAATAAAGGCACAATTAATGGACAACTTGAGTACCACATACCAATGATCTCCCATGTTGCATAGATAGCACAAATACAATTAGCTACTATGCCATGACATTATATGTTTTTGTGAGAACAAGTTTTTGTTACACCAATGGGATAGATATAATGACCAAAATGACCTAAAAACCAATTAACTTGGCTCATCCACCAAATTCGATTGTTCTTGTATGGTGTTCTTGGTGGTTAGACAGTGAGAATGACTCTGATCTAAGGGGAATTTATTGTTTTGAAACATTGTTTAGACTCCCTCACTTCATGGTTAGACATTAATATTGTTCCATGGTCAGCTCTTTATTTTCTAGATAGCTTGGCAATTATCAATTTTTTCTCTTTGTAGGTTTGTTCATCAAGATTCTCGGTTAAGTGTAATAGTTTCGACTTGGTTGAGGGTGTATGCAATTCAATTGTCAGTGGTGTTCTATACAAATCACAACTGCCTGTTTCTTTTCGTCTATGGGATTGGTGTGCTAGTTGAATAATAATGTGGGGAATGTGGATTATATTGATTTGTGAGCATGTAACTCATTAAAAGAGCATGGTGAGGCTATTGGTGCTCTAGGCGGAAAATGTTCCTCCTTACTATTGTTATTCAGAGAAATGGAGCAATGTTGGAGACAACAATTGGACATGTTAATGTCAAGATTGTTATAACAAACATAAAGAGTTTTAGTTTCGGAAATAGAGGTTGAGGAAATTCATAAAGAGTTTTAGTGCCAATGTTACACCTACCTTTTCCTTCATAGGTATTGCATATAAACTCTTCAAAACTTATAAATTTCTCTAACTTTTTGTTTGTAGCACAAGCACAAACCCATGCTAATTGAGTAAAGAGCAATGGTTAATTTGTATGCCTCCTCAATTTTGTATTAACATCTTATTTCTTAGAAAGGCTTTTATTTTGAATCACTAATTAGATATGGAATACAAATATTTTTATAAATATATGATAGAGTTTAAATAAAGGAAAATGATGATTAGTAAAATTTAGTGTGATTTGAATGTCCTCCTCAACACACTACTATCTGTTGTAACTGTTGTAACTCTTTATATTTATTTTGGTTACAATTTTTTATAATAAAATTTCTCATTAATGTTTAAAAACAAAAGAGCAAAAACTATACAGTAAAAAATAAACAAATAAATTGAATGGAATAATGCTTTTTATTATCACAATACATTTCAATATGAATGAGGTAACAAATTGTATTATAAGGATTAGTTTTGTATTGTAGCATTTCAATTATTATTACAACTAAAAATATTATAAATTAAGTTAATATATTTTCTTGATGGAACAATGTGTTTGATGGAAAGAAATAAATGATATTTGATTTAACGAATTAATATGAATTAAATAACTAAAATTTGGAAATTGTGCCTATTATGTTTTTTTATTTTTTAGTTAAATTTGTTTAGAATGGGAAGAGATTTGTTAAAATCACAAGTTTGAGTTGTTTAATATGTGTAGAGTCAGATGTTCTCGGAATTTTTTAAAGCCATAAATCTATTTATATAGTCAAAAACACATTTTTAAAAACTAAAATAATAATCTCACTCACAAATTATATCATCAAATTCTAAAAAAAAAAAAACATAAAATTAAGCAAAGTCTTTCGGTAGAAATCACATAAGAGAGAAATTTTTCATTGTCGCGTTTCGAACCAACAAGTGTGGTTCATCATCGGGACTAGATGAAGAGGTAGACCATGGCATATGCTTAAATAGAGAGCAATGTAAAGACATAATTTTCAAGTAACGGCTATATTTGAACAATAATATTTAAATTATGATATTAATTTATTAATATATTAAAAACAAATATTATAAAGTAACGACTATATTAAAGGGCTAGTTTTTAAAAAAATATTTAAATAATGATATTATTTTATTAATTTATTAAAAATATTAATAGGTAACGGCTATATTTAAATGGCTAGTTTTTTGAAAAAATAATATTTTAAATTACTTTATTATAACCAAATATTACTAGTTTTTGAAAATAATATTTAAATAATGATATTAGAGTTTGTAATGGGGTTTCGTTGCTTGATCCACAATGAATGATGGCCTTGATATATATTTAAGATTTAAAAATTAATGTCTTGGCTTTACGACTTTCTTCAAATTCTTGGGTTGGGAGGAGGAAGGCACCCCTCATACTTTGGCTCCACATATCAATCCAATGATTAGAGAAATAGAAGCAACCTTGGATATGCCATATTCTTTGAGGGAGTTCAAGTCTTGAAGTTTCCTTCCACCATATACGAATCTACGAATCTGGAACTACTAGAGGATATTTGCCATTGATCCCGGATCCTGACGGCGAGTGAAGAGATGATATTTGAGGCTTTGACCCACATACAGAAGGAACCCATTGAGAAAGGTTGTACACAAATAAGAAAATGATATACGAGGCTTTGACTCACATGCAAAGGGGTCCCCTTGAGAATGGTTGTACAAAAATCCAATTATAAAATTAAAAAAACAGTTATGAAGAGCAGGGTTGGAATTTGACGGGCAAAATGCCCGTCACAAGGCATTTTGACCGTATTTCACATTTAAAAATTTTAAAAAGCCGTTTTTTGTGATGGGCTTTCAAAGTTCTAAAACATATTTTTTACTGTTCACCTTTTTGCAAAAACGTCATTACTACCCTCTCAAAGTGTAGTAATATTTGGAATTCTCTAATATTTGTTTTATTGAAATAAATTAATTTCATGTTATTTAAAGTTATAGGTATATATTTGATAGCAGTAATATATTATATTGAATGATTAATAATTAAGTACCGTAATATTTGGAATTTATATTATAATATTTGTTTTTATTTAAATAAATTAAATTTATATTGTTTATATTTAAATAAATTAAGTTTATTGGGTTTATTGCCGCATGTATGATATACATGGGCTTTACATGTACTAAAGGGAGGTCGGCCATGAATAAGCAACCCCCTTAACATGAGGAGGGAAACGAATATATATATGAGTGAAGGAAGAGCTCATTTCACTCATTGACTTTCCCTTGAAGAGCTCTTCGCATAAGAGACAAGGGAAGTGCGAACTTACGAGATCTCTCCAGAACCACGTCTACAAGCCTCACAGGTGTCATGGAATATAACTGGACTCAATCTCGTTTGCCAGATTCGTCCCTCTCATTCCAAGTAGCAAGTCAAACCGCTGATGGTTGGAAGCTCTGCAACAAAAGGACGCGTTGGGTCACTTCGCGAGGTAACTTATTCAGGTATAACGATGAACTATCGAGGTTTTATTTGATCTAAGGAAACCCTAATAACATCTGGCTCTGTCAGGTATCCTGTGCATTCCATTGCTCGATAACCTCTATCAGGTAATTTACTCTCTACTCACGATTTTACTGCTAATTTTTTCCTTCCGATTTGATTTCCGTGTCTAATCCAGTGCGTCTCTGGTTCGCAGGTAT
>APFE030513420.1:156585-161585 GCA_000404065.3 Pinus taeda
TTATGTGGTTTATATTTAAATAAATTAAGTTTATTGGGTTTATTAAAATTGAACTTTATCTAGATTTCGTGATATTATGATGGTGGAGAGGATGGGCATTGTGGAGGATAGTTTTTGGTCAACTCCAAAGTTTTTAAGATGGAAATTTTTTTTGAAGTTTTTTGTTTATTTGGTGAAAGAAATCTATTTGTTTTTACTGAAATTGTAACATTTAAATTATCTAATAGAAATCCAAATTGAGAAATTAAAATAGGAGTAGATTGATTGCAATAACAGTGAGTTGGGTGTGAGTAAAATAGATTTCTAGATTTACCCATAATTTTTGTATATGTGTTTGGGAGAAGCACTGAATCTCGATGGTTTGGGAGTTATGGATCCCATCCATGGTGTGATTGAAAAGTATTTTTTTAATTAAACCTTTATTGATGAAGGGTCGATTTATTATCAAAACATTTTGATTGAAGAGCAAAATTTTAGACATAACGTTCCTTGACGGCCAACATAAAAACCCAAAACGTCAAAAAAAAATTATTTGACAGGTAATAAAGAATCCAAATTCCAACCCTGATGAAGAGGACATTTTTTTTGATATGGAAATTAATTTTAAGATTTTGGTTATAATAAACGAATCATGTTTGAAAGAAGTTGTAATTTTTATAATTAGAACTCACGTTTTCCTTGGGTGACGGTTTCAATTTGTTTGTAGCCTCTAAACAGAGTTTTCCCACAACACCACTTTTCTTTAATGATGGATTTTAAAATTTTTATCAATAAGATTATAAAACTGTAAAGCAATGTTGGTAGAAGTGGGTTTTTCTTTTTTAAAATAAACTATGATTAAATACAATTTTTAAAATGAAAATTCTAAAAGGTTATTCACTTCTAAAAAATAAAACAATAAAAATGAGAGATTGAAATAGTACGAGTTCATGATTTTAGTCATATTAACAAAATTTTATTTTATTTTTATCCCCTCCAAAAACAATTATAGAGAATTTAATTTATTATCACTTATATATATATATATATATATATATATAATAAAATAATTTTTTCATATATTAGAAGTTAATAATCTATTAATTTTTCAGAGTATTAGAGGTTTTTGACTAGTTTCTTTCGATTGATGTTTCTTGTGGGTAGCTTAATGTTTACATCTATGTCATAATTTGTGTTGAAATCGATATCAGTAAAAGGATGCTAGAATAAATCAATTTAAAAATAGGTAATTTTCACTAGACCCAAACTCTAGACTATGAGAACATTGTTTTTCGCTACTACTTCTATCATTAAATAGGCCATTTACAAAATTCTTGCCCTATGTTCAAATCTCTCTAGAATAAGAACATTCAAAATTCTATAGCTAAAAGTTCCCTTGTGACCCTCCTCCTATGGAGGGCAAGGTCTCCTCTATTTCGGACAAGCATGATGAAGGATCTGATGATGAAATCCATTTGGTGGACAAGACTCACACCTCAATTCCTCAAACTTCTCCTGAGGATCTTGTTGTGAACCATGCTTCTTTGGAAAGCATAGAGATAATGAATATTAATGCTTCTTCGGGTGTATTGAAACGAGCTCATGAGTTGGATCCCTCAGACTCTAACAAGGAATCTCCTTCAACATGCAATGATAATCTTTAGATCACTTTGATAAACCCTCCTTCGAAAGGATGGGTCAAGGCTTTGAAAAAGAAAGAAAAGAAAAGTTGCTACGAAGATCAACCCCAATTTCTCCTTTGTAATTGTTTCTTATGCTCCTCTATGTCTCCTCTATTATTCATAGTGCCATACATCTTAGCTATGTTCTTGTCTCTATATGATACATTTTGTCAAAAAAAGAATAATGATGAGATATGATGTAATCTTAGCTATGTTCTTGTCTCTATATGATACATTTTGCCAAAAAAAGGAAAAATGATGAGATATGATGTATTTCGTTTATGATTGATAAATAGAATTTTAAACTTAAAAAAAAAATAAAGAAAAAAAAATAATAATATAAAAATAGTTTTCAAAATTAAGCAAAATTATTTGAAATCTTATTAGTCCCTATGAAACTCTAGCAATCGATTTTCTTGTTGATCACTATTAGTTTAGTAATGGCCAATGCAAGTTATAATGTTTAACTTTGAAAAGCAAATATATATTTTTCAATATTATTGAAAAAAATATTTTTCAAACATTTGATTGGACCATATTAACTTTTATGGTATTATTGTAGCCTTTGTGCCATGTGGATAACTGCCTCATATATTTTTTGCCATAATTTTGAGATGTACTTGCAATATTTATGTCATGATTTTAAATAATGGTGCAATGATTTTTCATTGTTAAGCTTCATAGGAAAACCAACTAAAATTAAAATCCGTGAAAATAACTTACACTCACCTAAATAACATATTTACCATTGCCCACCATAATTTACGTAAATAAGAACAAGATGGAAATAAATACACCTATGGAGTTACTGCCTACCATTATTTACGTTTTCTTCAATACTTTAGCATGTAAGAGTAAAAGAGTAAATATGCAAATTTAGTTGTGGTTACTACCACAAAAAATTTATGTAAGTCCTTATCCCTTATTAGGCAATTAAAGGATGGAGACATTCCATGCTTGAACATAAACAATTTTTTTATTTTATATAAGTTTTTAAGGATATAAAAATAATAATAATGTGTTCATATATTTAAAATAACATGACAAACAAAAAAGTTTCCCCCAAACAAATAAATTCAACATGTATACTACATGTCACATCCAACAACCTTTGTCTTACAATTTCAGAATATAAATACTTTCCTTAACTGTTTGGATGCAGATTTTGCTTTTGGTTTTTCCCTTCAAATCATTTCTTTTCCAATATTTTGAAATCATTGGTTATTTTAATCAAATCTTCAATTAATACTTAATGGCAATATGGATAAAGTATTTCTAGCATCTGTCAATTTTCTTTGTTCATTGTTCCTCAACCAACTATATCCAGTGTGCTACTCAATGAAAATATGGACACAATATTTGCAGATTCTATGGCAGTCTTCACCAATGTAATCAATTCTCACTACAGTTAGAATCTTGAGCTAACTCTATCAAGCTACTAGATTTAATCCAAAATGTGGTGACTATGCTTTTGCAGGTACTTAGCACTTTTTCAATGACTTTAGAATTTTAAATTATGTAGTGGGTTTTGTTTCTCTCAATTGTTCATATTTTTTTGTATTTGTCAATTGATCATAGATCTTATGAAGTTACTTATTATAATAATTGTGTGGATATTCATGTGTTCATCTAAAATGATATTTGAATCTCGTTGTTATGATGTTTGTTTTATCTAACAGTAAATTCACCCTGACAAGTTATTAGAATTTGCAATCATGAATATTTGAAACATCTGGTGGAATGAACAGAGTATACTTTCTTAACAATACAATGGGAACCCTTAAGAGTGTTTTCACTCCTAGAGAAAAACTCTAGGTTGAGAGAGGTCAGCACCTAAGACATATTAGAGTGTTTGAAGGGTTTATCAATAGCATTCAATGTGTGATTATATTGGATCTTCCTTTGGAAGAGATACCTGAACTAAGGACCAAACTTGCCACCAAAGCGCAAGCTCACTAGCGACAACAAAGAGCTTATCATTATTGAATTTGTCTGGAAGGGAAAATACATGTGCCTCGTCCTAAACAATTACTTTGGACTAGTTAGCCAAGTATCTGAGCATTTTAGGCAACATCCATTGTTGACAAATCTAAACAGGTATATAGGTTCAAATCTTTGATTGTGGTTTCATTTCAAAGCAAAAATGTACAAATGTCAGACGAGCTAGATACGTGCAGTGGAATGGTCCTTCTCCACGACCGAATCCTATTAGATGGTTCCTCTCAAAAGTTATATGGAAATTGAATCCATTTAAGGTGTGTGCAATTAGACAAATCTTTTGGATTAAAACCCTATTGCGAAATAAAAGGGAGGTCATATAATATTCCAATAGCGATCTAAGCTATCTAAATACAGATGAAATTCTTTCTGTGAAATATTATATGAAAAATATTCAAAGTGCATATAATGAGGGGTTACTAAGAGACAGTGAAAGAGTCTCTTCCAACCCTATAATTGAGGAATATTATGGCAAAGAATCTTCTTGTGTGTTGTTTGCATGAAATATCATTCCACATGCATATGTTCTTTGAGTTCTCAGCGACCCAATTCGACAACATTCTAGTAACATCAGATTTAAATTCCTTTCAGAATGAGAATAAAGCCTCTAAGTCCCTAGTGTTATCTCCTTATCTGCGCCCATGATTGATGGGAATTGATCAACTTCCTCTAACGTTTTTCTATTCAAAACAAAATCAAGCCAAAAATAACTACCAAGGGATGATACATGTTATTAAAAGTTGCAGTAGTGCCAAGGAAAACTAGTAGCATCATAACACCAATCTTTATACATCTTTTGGATGTATAGTGATAGTTGGGACTGTGTTATGTCCTCAATGGATTGTTGATTGATCCCTCTACATTGTAAATTTCATTGATAATAAAGACGTCACCTTTATGCTTAAAAATTAAAATCTTACAAAAATTATTTGTGTTTTATATAATTCATTACTTTGACATTTTATAATTGTATTTCTTATTCTAAAAAGACTATTAAAAAAAATGCAAGGCGCTTAAACTTGGTGGATAATTGATGAAATGAAGAGAATGATAGTTACGATATCTAGAGTGAAAGCTAACCTTGTAAGTTGAGCATACAAAATTAAAGTATGAAACACAAAAGTAATGGAAGGAGAGATATTGTCTTAATGAAGTTAATATCTTGAGATATTTAAAGTTAACACACAAAACCTAATAGAAGGGTAAACATTGTATTTAGTCTAGTATATTTTATAATAAAAAATAAAAAAAAATGAATAATAATAATAAGGGGGTTCTTTGCAAAGTTCATTTTAATTTTTGGATAATCAGGAAACTTAATGAATTATGGGTATGCCTGTA